>PVKY010011149.1:0-12175 GCA_004027775.1 Bradypus variegatus
GGAGCTGGGGCTGGAGGGAGCAGCTAGGGCTGGTGGGGAGGAGCTGAGGCTGGAGGGGAGCAGCTGGGGCTCCCATCCTGCCCTGCTGGGCCTCGCTGGTCTTGCCTCAGTTTCCAGCTTCTGTCCAACACAGCAAGAGGCCGCTGCGTGGCTGTTGCTTTGCCATCCTGGCACAGGTGGGGAAGGGGGGGGTTTGGATGTTGGGGGGATCGAGGTGCCATTTACTGAGATGGGGAAGTCACCTTTTTAGGGGGGCAGGTGGGCAGAGCATGGGGAGCTTTGGTGTGGCTGCTGTGGCCGAGCAGCCCGGGCACTGGCCTTGGCCAGAGACATGCTGTGGGCCCAGCAGGGCCACCTCCTCCGGGAAGCCTCCCAGCCCTGCTCCCGGCAGCTGTTGTCCTTGAGCCTCTGAGGCCCTCGCCCCAGCCGATCCCTCCACCCCGGCCCACTGCTCTTGGAGGCAGCAGCGGGAGCAACCAGGACACGGGGACCTCAGCACAAGGAGTGGGACGGCCCTTGGACGTTGGGACGGCCTTGCCTTGGAGGACAGGGGTGGGGGAGCCCCCTGGGTAGGCAGGGCTGGGGAACCCTAGGCCTGGCCTGGGGGTGGGTGGTGAGCTGTGGGGAGGCTCCTGCCCCCTGCCCTGTCCTCGGGGGTCTGGCAGGGCCACCTCAGGGTGACCCCTTCCCTACTTCATGGGTGCCCAGACCTGGCCAGTGGTCGGATTCCAGGCAGTGGGTGGGAGGGAGAGAAGCTATGACCACCCCCCAGGGCCCCATCCCGCCCCTCGCAGCCCCCTGAGCGTCCCCACGTGTCAATCCTTGCTCCCTGCTGCTCCAGGAGGTGGACCTGGCACACTGCGGGGCCAGGAGCGGGGGGTGGGCTCCAGGGAGGAGAGCATCCTCTGGAGGTGGCCTGGTGCACCGCGGGGGGTGGGGGGGCATGCCTTGGGGGCCCATCGCTGGGCTCAGGCCCTGCCTTGACCTCTGGTGCACCCCAGGGGGTGGCTGGTCTGCAGGGGCCAGGTCCGGGCAGTGGGAGCCCTGGGGGGCGGCAGCCCTGGCCATTGGTGGGACTCGGGCCTCGGTGTTGCTAAAACTCGCTTTCAGAGTTGCCCTTTACGTGAACCCCCTGACTTTAGATATTGACCACTAATTAAAAGGGACCAAAAGATGCCCCTGAGCCAGCACGGTAAGGGCTGTTTTGGCTGGGGCCTCTTGTTGCCCGTCTTTGGGTGGGGGTTCTGTTGCTGACCGTGTGGACTCTTTGGGGTGCACCCTGGGCCCCCCGGGCCCACGCCTGCTCTGTTGCCCGGCCCCGAGCAGTGTCCTGTCCAGCTGGATGCCCGCGTGCTCTTGGGGCTGGTGGCACGTCCACCCTGTCAGCGGGGCCTCCTGGGTGTCCCCCAGGCAGGTAGACCTGAGGGCCCCGGGGATAAGCCTGATGTTGGCGCAGAGGACGAAGGGGCTGTAGGCTCACGGGTTTGGGTGGAAGGGTGGGCACGGGGGGCCGGCAGGGCTGGCGCTGGTGGCAGGCTGTGGGGGCCCCTACCCCGGGACCCCGTCCGGAAGCGGCCTCCTGTATGGGGGCCTGTGGGAGGTGTGTGCCTGGGCCCGGGGGCTGTGGTGGGGCCCGTCTTCCTGGAGAGGGCTGACCCCCACTCTGAAGCTTCTGGGGCTTTGCCACTCCCAGTCCCGGCAAGAACCCCACCCAGTCGAGGCCCTGGGGGTGCCCCGCTGGTGTGAGCTGCTGGGGGGCCCGAGGCCCTGACCCTGGGGCCGTATTCCCCTCTGCATGGACCCTCTGTCCTTGAGTGTCCGAGTGCAGCGCTGCCGCCTGGCTCTTGTGCCAGCCTCAGTGCCCACTGCTTCCCCGCATTGGGCCTTCGCTGTCGGCACGGGCAGGTGCCATCTCCCCTCGAGGCCCTGGGGTCCCACGTGGGGTTGTGTTGCCCCTGGAGGGTGCAGCCTGGCAGCCTCGTCCCCTCTGGAGGTGGCCAGGGCTTTGCCTTCGCTGAGCAAACACGGTGGGCGTGCGAGCCGGCAGCGGGGTGGGCTCGGCTGCGGCGCCCCTCAGGCCTGTTTCCCTGGCTGTCGGGTTCAGGGTGGCCCTAGGCTGTGCTCAGTGTCTTCTGTCCTTGCCGGCCGCTCAGCTCCTGAGGGGGTCAGCGCCAAGCGGTGGAGCCTCTGCGTGGGGGGCGTGGAAGGGGCCGGAGCCCAGGACCATGGTGGGAGGAGGCCTGGGAGGAAGCCTGGGCCGGGGGTCCGAGATGGGAGGACGTGCCGGGAGTGGGGGGGAGAAGGGAGGAGGGCCTGCCCTGGGGGTGGCCGGGGGGAGCTGGGGGCGTGAGCCCGGCTGAGTTTCCTGTTTTGTGAGTGTGTTGGGTTCTCCCTTCAAAAACAAACAACAAAAGAGGAAGCCGGGCGGCCTCAGCCCGGCGGGGTGAGGGGTCCCTGCCCACTCTCAGGGCCCCTCCCGTCTCTCCCTCTTCCTGGCTTGGTGCTCCCGGGCAGCATGGCCGCGGGGCCGGGCTTGAGGAGGGGAGAAGGCCGCGGGTGGCACTGGGCCCGCCCTGCAGGCCTGGAGAGAGCTGGGGCTGGGCGTCGCTGGGGGTCCGCACCCCGGGCCTGAGGCCCGCAGGGCGGCTGCGTCCCCTCTGCCCGGCACGCCCTGGCCAGGCCTCCCCGCGGGCCTCTGCGCCCTGCGCCCGCTCCCCAGGGCCTGCCTCGCTTTGCCAGGGGCTCGCCCTGTGCAGGTTGGGGGGCCCTGGGCTCCTGCTGGCTTGAGCGGCTGGCGTGTGCCGGGATGCGTTTGATTTTCATTTTTTTTCTTTTAAACCCATAGCAGCTTTATCGGGGTGCAGTTCACATACCTACGACTCCCCAGCCACGGCGCCGGCTCGGGGCTTCAGGAGACTTGGAGGCCGTGCAGGCAGCGCCGTCACTTGAACACGTTTGCCGCCAGGAGCAGCCCCTGCCCCTGCGGCCGCTCCCCCTGGCTCGGGCCTGGAGCCTGGTCCCCGCGATGTCGCCCCTTGGTGCCGCGTGCGCTCGTGTGTCTCGTTTCCGGCTCTCCTGCTGGTTGAGTTTCCCTGGGTGCGTTTGTCTTTCCAGGTAGAGCTTTGTCTTTTCCAGGTAGAGCGAGCTGGGGCGGGTTCTGCAGGCCGAGGAAGTTTCTTTCTGTAACAGGCTTTGTGCCCAAAGCTGCCTGGGTTTGCAGGAGAGCGACGCAGAAAGCACCGGGTTCCCACAAGCCCTGAAGCCTGTCCGCAGGGGCCTCCCGATGCGGGGCTGGTGGTGACATCGGGCGGGGGCCGTGGGCAGCCCCACGCAGGGTTAAGTGCGGGGGCCCCGGCGACGGCCCGTGGGTGGGCTCTAGGGGCCCTGCGTGACCCTCTCTCCCGACACCACACCCCCTTCCACCTGCAGTGGTGCCTCAGGCTGCCCCCTGGGGCAGTGACCGCTTGGGTGGCCAGACGAGGCCCTGCCAAGAGCCCTTGGTTTGGGCCTCTGCCCTGGCCTGGGTGGCCCCGAGCTGCCCCTGTGACCTTGAGGGTCCCCTTACATGGGCCTCAGTTTCCTCAGGAGCTAGTGGGCATGATGGCCCCTTCCCCCCACTGAGGCAGGATGGCTTCTGGGTTGGGGAGCACATGTCCCCTGCCTGTGCCCAAATCGGCTACTCCTAACCCCCCCCAAGAAGAGCCAGTGGGACAGGCCAGGGCCGGGGGCTATCAGCTTTATGCGCCCTGACGTGAGGGCCAGGCACACCCCCCACATGTCCTTGTTCCCTGTGAGTCCCCAGCCTGGGGCCTGGCGCTGACAGGGTGTGAGGAGATGGGCACCTGGGCACAGGCAGTGCTGGGGCTGCGACTGGAGAGGCGCTTGCTGCCCATCCACTGCCCACTGCCCGCCCACCACTCACCGCCTGCTGCCCGCCCGTCACCCACTGCCGGCTGCCCGCCCACCACTGCCGGCTGTGGCGGGTGCCGCCTGGCCTCGCCGGGCTGCAGTCAGCAGGGCTGTTTGCTCAATGTGCTGGAGAAGGTAAATGGGGCCCGGGCAGCTGTCGGCACGCGGATGGATGTGGCGGTGGTGGGGGACCGCACGGTGGCCGCTGTCAGCTGGCGCCCGCTCCCTGGCCCTGCTGGGGTTCACTTTGCTGTGGAGAAACAACTCAGTGCCGCTTGGCACCGGGCCAGCCGCCAGCCGCCAGCCGCCACCACCGCGGCAGCAAAGTGTCTACCCAGCAGTTTCCCCCACAGCCGGGGCTCAGAGAGCATGTTGGTGGCTCTGGGGTGATGGGCGCGGGTGGGCTGTGCCCTGCTGCCCACCATGGGTCAGGCCAGGGATGGGGCGCAGCACAGGGAGCCCCCCACACAGGCGCCTGCCCAGGGTGGCCCCCAGGACACATTCCTGGTCCCGTGTTGGCGTGGGGGCTTCCCGGGGTGCAGGGCAGGGGGTGTGGACAGGGCAGGTCCCCCATGCTGCCCACAACCCTGATGGGAGGGTTTGGGGATGTGGGGGGCCAGCCGGGGGTCAGGGCTTCCTGGGGAGGGTCCTCTGGCCCCTTCAGGGGGCTGAGTTGGCAGGAAGGTGGATGGGGTGGGGGCAGGAGGAGGTGGCGGGAGGGCACTGGGCTTTGCAGCTGCCCTGGCTGGAGCCTGCTGCCCACCTGCCCCCAGCCCACATCGGGGAGCCCTCGTGGTGGGGCCCAGGTCCCTTCTCCCACAGGGCTGCAGGGCCACGGGGCCCTCTCCTGCTTCCTGCCCAGCCTAGCTGGGGCCTGGCACCGCTGGCCCCTCCTGCCTGCCCAGAGCCCTCGGGACAGGCATGGGCACCCAGGGCCTGGTGCCCCCACAGAGCCCACAGCTGCTGGCACCGTTGGGTACAGGCAGCGGGCGGGCTCATAGTGGGCACAGGGAACCAGACGCCCCGGGCCAGTGGAGGCCCCCTGGGGGTCCTTGGGCACCACCGGCGGCTGAGGGCTGCTGGTTCTGGGCTGTGTCGGGGGCTCCGGGGCCACCGCTCTGGGGCAGCACCCTGAGGAGCTGACGAGTCCTTGCTGGTCACCTGTCAGGGTCTGCGTTGGCTGAGATTGGGGTATGGCACCCCGGGGGGCCGAGCCCAGAGGACCCCGCACCACTCCCATGCGGGGTGGCCCCCCTGCACCCACCCGCCCTGGGTCAGCCCAGTCCTGCGGGGGGCCAGGACCCCGGGGCCCGTGGAGACGCGACTGTGGCCCAGGTGCTGGGGGCTGGCGTGGACCTCGCAGGCGGCGAGAGTGACCGTGGAGGGAGGGTGCGTGTCTGGGGAGCCGGAGGGGACAGGGTGGGAGTCACGCAGGCTGGGGCCGGGGCAGTAGGCTGCGAGTGGGCGCTTTTGGGGTACTCGGGGTGTGGGATGGAGGCTGCAGTCGGCCGTGGAGACGGATCTGTGCGGCGGCTCGGCGCCCTCCCTGCCCGCGGCATCCCGGGGTGCGGCAGCTGGCGGCAGCCCAGGCCCCTCCATCAGGCCCGACAGCGCCAGGCTGCGCGCAGGCAGGGGGCGGCTCGGCCCCCTCGTGCCGCCCTGGGGTGGGGGCCGCGCTGCGTGGGGGTTCCCGGCCCAGGCAGCAGCAGGGCTCTGGAGGTGCCTGGACCCCAAGCTTGGAGGATTTGGCAGAGCCGGTCGGAGGCCCCTGTTAACTGCGGGTCACCTCGGTGGGTCCCAGGACCCTCTTCCCCTGTGGTCAGGAGAGCTGGCAGGGGCCAGTCCTTGGGCTGGGCCTGGGGGTGGGGGAGGCCTGAGGCGCAGAGCAGGCCGGCAGGGACTGTTTCGGGGCCCCTGGCAGAGTGGGCGTGTCGCTGACTGTCCAGGGAATGTGGACAAGCGAGAAGGGGTGACTGAAGCCCCCTAAGAGGCCTGTCGTGAATTTCAGTGACGATGGCGGAGTGGGCTCTGCCCGCCTGAGCCTGTGGGCGGGGATGTTCTCTGCAGGCTGAGGGGTCCCAGCTACCTCCCCCCACCAGGCCTCACCCAGGTCGGACCCCCGGGACCTGGTCATGGCTGCCGGGGTGTAGGGACTGGAGGCTGCCAAGGGGGGATCCCCAGGTCCTGCAGACCCCGCTGCCCCGCCTGGCTCCCCAGAGCCCAGTACCCCACGCAGACCCCACCGTGCTGTGGCCATACCACGGGCTTGTGGACCGAGAGGGCTGGTGGGTGGGCGTCCCAGGCCTGCAGGAGGAGGGGCTGGGGGCCGCTGTCCTGAACCCCACATGGCCCCTCATTTTGGAGAGTTCTGGGGCACCCAGCCCAGAATGCCCGTGGCCCAGGGACCCCCAGGACCCTTACAAGGGGCTCACAGTCCCCCAGGACATGCTTTGCACTCTGAGGGGGCTGGCAGGGTCGGGGCCTGACCAGCAGCCCTGAGCTGGCCCAGGTGGGGCCGCAGCCCGGGTGTGGGGCCTTCCTGGTCCCCCACATCCCCCTAGGAGCCCCCGTCCGGGGCCTGGGGACCCTTCCCCATCTCCTGCCTCCTTGCCCGCCTTCTGCCTCCCGCTCCCCCGATGAAGCTGTTACTAATTAGTAAGTTCCCCGTCGCTGTTCGGACTCTTTGTTCTGCAAAATGCAAATGCACCATTTTTTCTGGGTGTCAGTATGAAAAATGACAGTCGCTAGAACGTCGCAGAGGACAGCTGCTCGCTTTCCTGAGAGCGAACGCCTGTTTGCGGCTGATGGTGCGAAACTTTGCGGAGAACTTTCCTGTTGTACTTGGGTGACGCAGGCAGGATGCTGTGTGGCCCATGGTGGCCGGTCTCAGCTTGGGGATCATCACCCCCGGCCCCCCAGGGACCCCCGACTGCACTCTGGGCCTCTGGACGGTGCATCCTGTCCTGTCACTGTGGGGCAGGTGGGGGGTGGGGTGAGGTGACCCGCGCCAGGCGCCCAGGACAGGGCCTGCTGTAGCTGCCCCGCATCCACGGGGCCGTTCCCTGGGCCCCTCTGTGGGCACAGCCCACACGTGCCCTGCTATGGCCATAACCGTGTGGCCATCACCTGCTGGCCCTGAAAGCCAATGGCCGTACCTGGTGCTGGAACTGGCTTTGGGGACCAGCCGGCTCAGAGCGACCTCCTCCAGGAAGGCCTTCCAGATTCGCCCTGCTCCCTGCTCCAGCCACCTGCCGACTTGGGTCCCTCTGCCCTCCCTCTCCCTGCAAGCCCTGGTGATTTTGTAGTTAGCCTCATGCCCAGGTGCCCACTGGGCCCCTTTCAGGGACAGGTTGGGGAGGCTCGTGGCTAGCAGCAGGTCACTCCTGCTTTCCTGGCAACCCAGCATGGCTTCGCTGCCTGCCTTCCGGAGCACATGGCCACCCACCTGCCTGGCCTTGGGGCCCGGGTCCCAGAACTGGGCGTCCCTGGTGCACCTGCCCACGGCTCTGCGCTGGGACAACCCGTAACCAATTTGCAGCTGGGACCAGGGGTCTGCGGGCTGCGGGGTGCAGCCCTGCACCGGGGGTCCCGCCGGCCCTCATGCCTACACCCCTCCAGGCGAGTACATCAAGACGTGGCGGCCGCGCTACTTCCTGCTCAAGAACGACGGCACTTTCATCGGCTACAAGGAGCGGCCACAGGATGTGGACCAGCGTGAGGCCCCCCTCAACAACTTCTCCGTGGCCCGTGAGTGTCCCCTTGGCGCCCGGCTCGGGTCAGGTGGGGGGCCTGGGTGGGTGCTGGCTGGAGGTCACCCCTTGGTGAGCTGCCCGTGGCCCCTGCGTCCCGGCCTGGCCTGTGGGGTTGGGGGAGGAGAAGGCAGCTGCACAGCTCAGGGCTCCTGTCTGAGCAGGAGTAGTGGCCCCAGTGCCCGGGGCCCTCGAACCCTTGATTACTCCCTCCCAGCAGCCGGAGGCGGCCAGCTAGAGGGGGGGCACTGGGTGAGGGGAGACCCTGGAGGAGGGGCACAGCCAGGGACCCCCTGGCCTCGCGGTGGTGCTGGGCACCCGTTTTACAGCGTCTGGGGGTCTCCCCTGTAGCTCCTTGGTCGGGGCGGGGGTCTTCAGCCTGGGGAAGTGGCAGGGCTGTGGGGTGGGGAGCGAGGTGAGCACGGCCCTGCTGGGGAGGCAAGGCCTTGCGGGACAGGGCTGGGGCCCCCCGAGGTCCTGGGGAGTGGTGCAGGGGCAGGGCGCAGCATGGCAGCCCGTGGAGCTCTGCCGGAGCCTGGGGCAGTGGGGGGCCTGGGCACCAGGCGGGCCCCGAGTGGGACCATGGAAGCCTGGTGGGCCGCACTGTCCACGTCCCAGCCGCGCTGCCACGGCCGCCCTCCCCCTGGGCAGGGCCCAGAGCCCCTCTTGGGCCTCAGACCTGGCAGCTCGTGCGCTCGGCTGAGCCGGTCGGGGGGCCAGATGCTGGCCTTTCGGGGGGCTTGGTGCCCCTGCCCAGGTGTGTGCGCTGTGCACCTGTGTACACCTTGCCCTCCACACCTTGTGGGCCTTGGGCTGGGCGCCTGCCAGGAGCTGGACCTGCCCTCAGCCGGGGCACCTGTGGGGCAGGGGGGCTGCTGGTCCTGGACCCGGTGGGCCGAGCTGCTGCTGCCCCGGCTGGTCCCCTCTCCCCTGGCCCCTCCCTAGGACCCCTGACTCCCCACCCTCCAGCCATGCAGGGGTCCGGGCTGTGTCTGCAGTGGGAGCTTAGGGAGAAGCCAAGGGAGGAGGGGGAAGGGGCCCGTGGGCACCCCACAGCTTCAGAGCAGGGTGCTCAAGCCGAAGCCAGGGTCCCTGCCCCAGTTTACCAGGCAGGACGCTGAGGACTCGAGAGGGAATGGGACGGGGCCTCCGCGGCCTGCCGGGCAGAGGACAAAGAAGAGGCCGTGAGGCGAGGGGTGGGGGGCCAGGGGGCAGTGGGGTGCACAGCCTGGATGGTCTCACTGCCCCCGGTCCCCAGAGTGCCAGCTGATGAAGACGGAGCGGCCGCGGCCCAACACCTTCATCATCCGCTGCCTGCAGTGGACGACGGTTATCGAGCGCACCTTCCACGTAGAGACGCCCGAGGAGCGGTACGGCCGTGCAGGGTGGGCATGGGGGCCCTGCAGGGCCTGGGCCTCTGTCCCCGTGCCCAGGAGCTTTCCAGCCTGGATGCAGGGTGGGCCCAGGTCCCCAGTGGCTCCCCCACCGCAGGGCAGGCAGTGGTGGCAAAGGTGTCGTGGGGACCGGGGCAGGGTGGGCTGGCGGGCTCACCGGCCAACCCCGCAGGGAGGAGTGGACGACGGCCATCCAGACGGTGGCCGACGGGCTCAAGAAGCAGGAGGAGGAGATGATGGACTTCCGGTCCGGCTCACCCAGCGACAACTCAGGGGCCGAGGAGATGGAGGTGGCCCTGGCCAAGCCCAAGCACCGCGTGGTGAGCCGAGTGCCCCTCCCGGGTTGCAGCCCCCCCACCCCGCCCCCCATTCCAGCCCCCAGAGCCTGACCAATAGCGAGCCACAGCCCCTTTCTCAGGGCTTCCGGAAGACCCAGTCCTGTAGATCCCACCACTCCCCGGAGCCCACGTGCTGGAGCTGGGGCACAGCCGCACATCCTCCTGTGGGCCCCGGGCCCCAGCGGGCCCCAGTGGCCCTGCTCCTGGCCGTGCCTGGCACCCCTCAGTCTGCCCGGGCTGCTCCCTGCAGACCTGGCTCTCGGCTCATTTGGGGCCTCCGGAGGTTACCGTGCCAGCATCCTGGCCCCAGGCAGGAGGCGACAGGCAGGAGCCCTGGGCCCGGCCCCGCCCACCCCTGACCCTGGGCACTGCCCCCGCCCTCCAGACCATGAATGAGTTCGAGTACCTGAAGCTGCTGGGCAAGGGCACCTTTGGGAAGGTGATCCTGGTGAAGGAGAAGGCCACGGGCCGCTACTACGCCATGAAGATCCTCAAGAAGGAGGTCATCGTGGCCAAGGTGAGGGTGCGGGCCTTCAGCGCGGCTCGGTGGGGCTCGCCCCTGGCCGCTCACCCATGGGCCCGGCTCAACCCCTGGAGGCCTCTCTTGCAGGACGAGGTGGCCCACACGCTCACTGAGAACCGTGTCCTCCAGAACTCCCGGCACCCTTTCCTGACAGTGAGTGCTTCCCTGGGGCTGTCCTCTTGCAGGCCACCCTGGGCCTTCCTGCCGCTCTGCCTGCGGCCCTGGGAAGCCCACCTCTCAGGCCAGCCTTGGGGGAGCCTGGACTCCCGGGAGGGGCTCGGCCCAGGAACAGAGTGTGGGAGACACTTTGCCTTCGGGAACAAAAAGGGAAACCGCTGGAAGGTCACGTGTCTGCCAGCCAAGCTCAGCCGGCTCGGCTCTGGGAAGGGGTCCCAGCTCCCAGTGTTTGCTGAGGCCGGGCTTGCCCACACATCTCGGGGGACTCCGGCCCACAGTAGGGCTCCCTGGGCCCACCCAGGTTCCGGGTCACCTTCAGCTACAAGGTGACCTTGCCCAAGATGGGACTTGGCTGCTCCAGAGCAGAAAAGGACATGTGGCTTCTCTAACCCTTTTTGTTCCTTGAAAACCTTTGTTGTGGGAAATGTCAAATGCCCATAAAAGCAGACAGCAGTGCAGGGGAACCCCGTGCTCCCGGGCCTGGCAGAAGTCAGGGTTTCACCTCCTTTGCCTTATCTGGCCCTTTTCCCTATGTCTTGGCGAAGGATTTTAAAGAAGTTGGTCCTTGGGCCATGTCCCTCATATCCCCCTGGTGCACGGGCCCTCTTTACCCCTGGCCTCAGCCCACCAGCACACACTCTGCAGGCACCCGGGGTCCCCCCCCAGGCCCTGGTCAGCTCCCCACCTCACACTGCCACCGACGCCAAAGCCGATGTGGGGCTTGGGGTGTCCCATGTTGGGGTTTGTCCCCTGGCTGCCTGTGCCTTCCCCCGGCCTCGCTGTGATGGGCTCTGCTCTGGTGGCCTGGACGCTGGTGCTCTGCTTTGGGCAGGGGTCATCCCTGGGGGTGCCTCCCCCTTGTAAAGCCTCAGGGTGGTGTGAACGAGGGAGCCCCAAGCCCTGGTGCGCGGCCCAGCTGGGGTGTCATCTTCTCCCGGGGTCTTAGAGCTGGAAGCTCCCATCTGATGTTGTCGTGCCCCTGCCTGAAGCTCCTTCCAAGGCCGTCCTCCGCCTGCAGCCGTGGGCCCAGACCCTGCACCTCCCAGCAGTGTGTGTGGCCTGGGGGACGTTGCTGGCCTCAGAGGCATCTGTGGCTCATCCTTAAAACGAGGGGTGTGGGGTCTCCCTGGCCCCTGTGGGTCTGCCATGACCTGGCCCAGGGGCAGCCTGGCGTGAGGCCTCAAGGGACCGCGGTTTAGCCTGGCTTCCATTCCAGGCCCTGAAGTACTCCTTCCAGACCCACGACCGCCTCTGCTTCGTCATGGAGTACGCCAACGGGGGCGAGGTACGGGCTGAGCTGGGAGGGCACCTCCACCCGGCGGCCAGCTTTCCCCGGGAGTCAGGGATGTGCGAGCGGGGGGAGCTGGGCGGGGGCAGGGCCAAGGAGGGCGAGGGCACAGCGGGTGGGGTCAGGGTGGGGTGGACAGGAGGGACAGGCAGGGGTGCAGGGGCCCAGGGTGCCACGGTGCCCAGCTCAGGTGCCTGGCCGGGCCGATGCTGTGAGCTCAGGTCTCCTGCCGCAGAGTGGGCCGCCCGTGGGGGCTGGGGGCTGGGGGCTGGCACTGTGGGATGGGTGGGGGGAGGGTCCCCAGCATGGCCGCCCACCCCCTGCCCACAGCTCTTCTTCCACCTGTCCCGGGAGCGCGTGTTCTCCGAGGACCGGGCCCGGTTCTACGGTGCCGAGGTGGTGTCGGCCCTGGACTACCTGCACTCGGAGAAGAACGTGGTCTATCGGGACCTCAAGGTGGGCGGCGCAGGCTCACCCGCTGGGAACCTCTGGGGCCCCCGTGGTGCTCACGGCCGGGCCTTTGTGGTGCAGCTGGAGAACCTTATGCTGGACAAGGACGGGCACGTCAAGATCACGGACTTCGGGCTGTGCAAGGAGGGCATCAAGGATGGCGCCACCATGAAGACCTTCTGCGGGACGCCTGAGTACCTGGCCCCCGAGGTGCCCGCCGAGTGCCCCCAGCCGAGGCACCTCTCCTGCTTGAGCCCCCATGCGACTGTTCCCCCTCATTTAACTGCCCCCCCAACTGAATGTGCCCTCCCCAGACCCAAGATGCTCCCCCATGAGCCTCCTCCCCC
>PVKY010011150.1:0-12188 GCA_004027775.1 Bradypus variegatus
CCAGTCCTGCTATTCCATAGATAACCCCAAGGTTTCTTCATGCAAATGCAATGAATATGGATAAATATTTTAAAAACAGCTTCTTTATTGAAATAGCACATACACTGTGAAACTCATCTCTCATTTGGTCTCATTTTAAATGATTCTGTAAGATGCTTGGGAAATACTGGTACAATTCTAGAATGGGAATAACTTTATGAGTTTTGTGGCCTGGGTACTTGTACATAAGAATTGACCACCATTAAAAGGAGTTTTTTTTCTCTTTTACCTTTGAGTAAATATTCTTGATTTTATTTAATAAACTTTTTTTCTGATTACATAGTTATATATGTACTTCATGGAATATTTGGGAAATAAAAGAACGCACAAAGAGGAATGAATTCATTTTGGTATATATTTTCCTGTTATTTCACTTCACATTTTCCCCTGCTCTCCCCACCCCCATTTATTTATTTATGTATATTTTAATTTTGTTTGTGACATACGTACAACACAGTTCCCATTTTAACTTCTTTCAAGTTTACAGTTCAATGTTTACAGTTCACAATGTTGTGCTACCATTGTATCATCCAATACCAAACCTTTCCATCCTCCAAACAGAAATTCCGTACCCATGAATGATCTTATCCTCTATGCCCTACCACCCCAATCATGTACCCATGAACTCTGTCCTTACCAACATCTGTACTTCCACCCAAGTCTCAACTTCAAGCACGCCCCTCTCTGACAACCACCTCATTCCATCTCATTTCTTCCAGGACCCTCACTCCAGCAGTCTTCAGCATCACCACCCTAGCTCCCACCTTCACACCATTAACACCCACGTCCTCCCTCCCTCCTTACCCAGCTTAGAGTCCATGTGTCGTCATTAAACTCACTTGCTCACACCCTTTCTCAACATCCTCACCTCTCCTTACTCATGTGGCAGAATCCAAACTCGGGTTAATCCCGTATCTCCACTTACTCTAAATTTGTACTGGGATTCCTGGATGTAACTGGTGCGAAAACATGCAACGCTATATTCTGGTCTCATTTAAAACTGATGACCACGAGTCTCAAGTAGGCTTTCGGTGGATCCCAGCAATTCTGTTAAATTCCCCTTTTCATATCACCCCCCCGCCCGGCACTCTCTGGCTATTTTACACCTTCTCTGGTCTCCTCAGACCTCTGTCACCCTCCACTCCTCGCTTTTACTTGATGACCTCACTCATTTCACTAAGAAAAGGAAAGAAATCAGAAGAGATGTCCACCTTCCACCACCAAGTCTACCGACCCCCCTGCATCTTGACCCTTCTTGGCGGTTTTCTCCTGTCAGCAATGGGTCAGCTCTCTGCGCTGCTTCCTAAGGCCAAAGCTGCCTCCTGTGCACAGGACTGGCTCCTCCTTTCTCCTCTACCAGCTCATTCCCTTGGCAGACAAAACATGCTGCAGAATCGCTTTTCGCAAAGCAAAACAGAAAGCACCAAACACCCACCTCTGTCAGGTGCCCAGAAGCAGACCCCAAGATGAGGATTTTTGTGCGGGTGGTTCCTCACGAATTGCTCTCAGAAGAAGCCTGCAGGGAGTGGGGAAACATGACAGGGAAGGGGAGAAGCAGGTGAGGTAAAGGTCCGCCCTGTTCTCTCAGCTCTGAACTCATGCCTCCGAGTTAGACCCAACTGGAGGCAAGGGAACTGTGCTTTCTGGGCCCCTCATCCCTCTGTCCTTGGCTATGGGCTGGCCCAGGCGAGGGCACTTAAACTTCCAGTCACTTCCCGTGGTCTGAGGGCAATCAGGCAAAAGCACACAAGCTGGGAGAGGGGGCGGTTAAAAATGGACCTGCAGACATCTGTGGGGCACTGGCAGTGTCTGCTCCCTCCCTCTTGACCGCAGGTCACACTGTCTTCCCCCTTGCTGCCCACCCTCAAGCTTGGCCCCAACATTTGCAGGACCTGGGGCAGAGTGAAATTGGAGGCCTGCATACCATATAGATAAATATAAATTAGCCAACCAACTGTTGGCTAATGTGGAGAGTGCCTGCCCCTGGCCCACAGGCGACTTCCCTCTTGCCTGCCTCCAGCATTTACCGCAGTTGGCTTGTCAGAGCTCCTCCCACCCACCCCTTAGCCCCACCAGCAGCGGCCTCTGGTCAGAGAGGTGTGGGCCCCCCTGGCATGCTCCCCCCTCAGGAGGACAGACTGAAGGGAGATACCTGAGCAGGACCTGGGCACTGGGTTTGGACAGTTTGGGCAGGGAGTTTGAAATTCTGGGTACCCAAAGCTATGAAATCTAAACAGTAGGGAGGAGTGTGGACTCTGAGTTGTTGTCATGTCACCTCGGCCTTGTGGACTTCTGACCTCGTAGGAGGGGATGTGGCTGGAGAAGGAGCAGAACAAGGCCTCCCACATGCAGGACGCAGGGCAGGGGCCCACTTGCTCAGGTCTAAGTGAAGTGGGGACCACCTGAGTCCGAGTCACTATATGCCATTATCATCTCTTGCTTGGAGTCTACAATACCCACCTACTTTCCTCTGCTTCCATTCTGGCAAACTCATCACAGAATTCAGTTATTCAAGTGGCAGACAGAAGCATCAGTCTAAACTGTAAATTAGGTTGTGTTGTTATTCTTCTTTCAATCTTCCAGAGAATTTCGATCAAACATGGAGTAAAATCTGAAGTCCTTTAAAGTCTAAAATACCTTCAGGGTCCAACAGCATCTGGCTGCTAGCTGCCTCTTCAATATCATTTCTTCCTCCCTCCCTCTTACCCACAGGGCTCCAGCTTTCTCTTTTTGAACACGCCATGTCTAAGCCCATTTCCCTGTGTTTGCACTTGATGTTTACTTTTACATAGATTACTTCCTTACTTAATTCATGTTTCTGATCATGTCACCACCCTTCAAAAACAGCACACCATCTTTTTACTCTGCTTTTATTTTCTAGCATTTATCACTTCCAACATATTATACATTTATTTGCTTATTTGTTTATCATCTGTCATCCTCACTATGCAGTCCCCAGGAGGTGGGGAGTTGTCTTTCTCGTTCACAGCTGTATCCCCCATGCCTGGAATGAACAGTCTGGCATATAGAGAGCATGCCACAGTGCGTAAGTATTCAAGGTCTGAGTCTATAAGCACATATATATATGGTTTTCCAAATATGTGTATATAAGAATGTCCTTTCCCACAAGCTCAGCTTTCTGTGCCAGAAACTGGTGGTGTGGGGAGTGCCTGCCCCATGCCTTGGCCTGCCCCGGTCCTTAGCCCACCTCCTTTTCCCGTCCCCAACTTCTTCCCGATTACCAGAAGCCCTAAGTGTGCAGAAGAACATGAAAAAGGCCACAGTGAGTCAGGCAGGTGTATTTTAAGCCCAGGATTTTGTGATTTTGTGGCAGAATTCTCCATGATCTCAATCTAAAAGGTTAAAGTATTTCCTGAAAAGCTTCACCTTTTCCTTTAATATTCAACTATGGATCTGTCACTTGTGAATTTTTCAGAGCAGAAACCCTCTTTCTCTTCTTGTGCTTTCATATGAATTTTAATAAAATAAGATCTTTCAAATTAAAAATATATATATATAGAAAACAGGTACTGAAATATAATTGCATCACTATCTCACACCACAGTGAAAAGTCAATTCCAGATATTTCAAAGACCAAACTGAAAAAGGAGACTAGTGGAACTTTAATTATTTTGAAAGAAAATATAAGAGAAAATTTTTGTGATCTTTATATAGGGAACACATACTTTAAAAAGGCACAGGCAATCAAGGAAAGGATTGACACTTTTGATTATTTATTTATTTATTTATTTATTTTTACCTTTGATTATTTTAAAACATCAAAAAGCAGCATTAAAAACTGAAGGATGAGCCACAAACTAGGAAATGGTATCTGCTACACATATAAATGAAAAAGGATGTGTATCCAGAATATATAAAGAACTTCTACAAATCCATGAAAAATTAAACAATCCAATTAGATGGGCAAAAAATATGAACGAGTAATTAACAGAAAAAGAAATACAAATGAGCAATAAACATCTGAAATGATAATCTCCTTAGTAATAGGGGAACTGCAAAATAAAACCACAATGAGATATCATTTTACACCCATCATATTGCTGACAACTAAAAATCTGTCATTACAAGTCCGAGTGAGGATATGGAGCAAAGGGAACTTCATTACGCTGCTCGGAGAAACATAAATTGACGTAACCACTTTGGAGAACAATTTGGGAATACCTGTGAACGTTGACGGTGTGCACACCAATTCCACTTCTAGATATACACCCCAAGCAAAACTCTTGCACAGGCACCAAGAGACATGCAGGAGAATTTTCAGGGCAGCATTGTTTATAAGGGGGGTGGGGTGGGGAACGACGGGACAGAAACGCCCTAAACAATCTGAATCGCTGACAATAGGTTAGATAAATTGTGGCGTAGTCGTACTACCAAGCAATAAAACAAAATGAGCTAGAGCTATTAAGCTGAAACATGTGAAACTGACATTCTTCTAGATTAGAAATTCTTCTAGGTCAAAACCAAAGAAAGGCAATTTCATGATTCTGTCAAATACGTGTATCAACTTGATAAAGTCCAGAAATTCAGTGTTGAGCAAATTAAAAGAGAATATATACAGTACGATACAGTTTACTAATGTTAAAAACATACCACACAGACCCCACCCTACGCTCCGCGCCACGCTCGGCGCGACGTTGGTCCTCGGGAGGGCAGTGGTCGCTCCAAACGCGACTCGCCCCGCCGCGCCCCCCACTCACCTAGCTCCTCGCGCCCCCCACTCACCTAGCTCCTCGCGCCCCCCACAAACCTAGCTCGAGCGACAATCTCGAGTGCCGCCTGGGCTTGGGGTACTGGCTGAACGTGATTCGGACGTGGGGGCGGGCCCTGGCGGTGGATTGACTCGGGTCTGGACTCACGGCTTGGATTGGGGAGGAGACGGCGGGTAGCGCAGGCTGGGCAGGCCGAGGCTGGAGGAGGAAAGGAACATTTGTAATTTTATAAAGCAAAGTGGGAAGAGAATGAGCCGACCCTTACCCTCCAGATGAGAGTGAGGATAAAAATCCCAACTGTGGACTGAAGATTAGCTGTAAGTATTTTTCTCTATCTCCAGACTTTCTTTCCTTACATCTCCATATACAGTGAGGTGCAGTGTGGATGGACAGGGGGGACTCATGTGAGCTTTCTGGTGCCACTTACCCTTTTTCTTCCCGGCCAGCTTGTTCGTCAGTTTGCTGAGACTTCTGCTTCTGGCCATGATGAAGTAACAGGCAATGAATTATTCATTTCACATGAAAACAACCAAAAGATGGATATATACGTTAAACTGATTTTCAAGTCACTAGACATCAGATCCAAGAAGCTCGACAAACTCCAAACAAATAAATGAAGTAAATGACCCTAGAGCACATCGTAATCAAGTTTATCAAACTCAGTGATAAAGGGAAAATCTCGAAAGAAACAAGAGTAAGAAGACAGGTTAAGTATAGAGGAACAAAGATAAGGACAATAGATTTCTCAAGGATACACTGTAAGCAAGAAGAGGGTGGAGCAACATCTCTAAAATACTGAAAGAAAAATCAACCTAGAATTCTATACTTAGAGAAAATATCTTTGAGAAGCAGAGGAGAGATTGCACCCTTGCAACTCAGACTTGTAGAACCCTCACGATGAAGTGCCTGTTTGTTACTGTGGGGACCGCCAGCTTTGATGACCTCATTACGTATGGGTTGGCACGCGATAGTCTCTAAGTCATCAAGAGCCTTGGTCACTACCGACTTATCCTACAAATTGGTAGAGGAACGGTGGCTCCTGAACCATTCAGTACTGAATCATTTACTCTGTATGTTTACAAGTATAAGAATTCATTGAAAGAAGACCTTCAGAAAGCAGATCTTGTTAGTCAGGCAGGTACAGAAAGTTGTTTGGAGATTCTGGAAAAAGGAAAGCCACTTGTCGTGGTTATAAGCAAAAAGTTGATGAACAATCATCAGCTGGAATTGGCAAAGCAGTTACACAAAGAGGGACATCTTTTCTGTTGTACCTGCCGCATGCTTCCTGGGCTGTTACACTCAGTGGACTTATCAACCCGGAAAAGTTTTCCTTCTGGACAGCCAGAAAAATTTTCTGCATTTTTGGATAAAGTTGTTGGATTACAAAACTAAATGCTAAGCTCTCAACACTTTAAAAACATCCCCCAAATCCAATCTATAGAATGTGATTAAATCATATATATATATATATATTTGCAGAATGATATAAATTAATAAAATTCCTACATCTGTAGAAGGCATACAAAATTTTATGGTGTGGACATTCGCATTTGGGTCCCAATCCTAACTGCAATTTAGTAAACCTAGATTTTCCCTAATCTTCATATTTTGGTAAAAAAAGATATATAGTAGGCACTCACAGGTTTTATCCTAGAATCCTAAATGGTTTTGGAATTATGAAAAAGTCAATTAAATTTTAAGAAAAGTTCTTGACAAGAACTATAAATGTAGTTAGTTTGATGCTCCTGAGAATACAAAATGAAACTGAAACAAAATAAAAAAATTTTGAATGAGGGTCAGCATCTATAGCTTCATAATCTTGAGGGGTGGTGTGGGGGAAAGGCACACAAAAATGATAGATTATACTCTGTGAAATAAAATGCTTAATAATTGCTTAAAAAGGTTCACCATGAAGTCAGCTGATGTGTTGTACCTAGTCAAACTATCGAAGAATAGAGTTGAATGGCTGCATTAACTTTTTTCTCTACACTATAAATAGAAAGTGGCAAATTAATCTCACCCAATGTCAAAACTTTACTGGTTTGAGAAGAATAAATTAAAAAAGACTTCTAAAAAAAAAGCAAAAGAGAAATAAATGCATTATCAGACATGCAAGAGGTGAAAATTATATCCCCAGCAGAACTATACTAGAAGAAATGTTAAAAGAAGCCCTTCAGGCAGAAGAAAAATGTCACCAAATCTGGATGTTATGAACAACTGTATGCCAATAAGTTAACTGAAAGACACAAACAGCCATAAACCATTCACGAAGAATAGCCCTATTCTAAGTATATACCCCAAAGAATTGAAAGCAGGGACTGGAACAGATTTTCACACACTGATGTTCATAGTGGCACTATTCACAACTGCCAAAAGATGGAAGGAACCCAAGTGTTCATCAATCAATGAGTGGATTAAAAAAATATGGTATATACAATGGACTTTTATTCAGCATTAAAAAGGAATGAAGTTTTGATTCATGCGACAACGTGGATGAACCTTAAAGATATTATGTTGCATGAAATAAGCCAGACACAAAAGGGCAAATATTTTATTATCTCACTGTTATGAAATTGTTAGAATAAGTACACTCATAAAGTTAGAAACCAGAATGTAGGTTACCAGGGACTGGGTTGGGGGTAGGGAACGGGGTATTAATGCTTACATTGTACAGAATTTCTATTTGAATTGACTGTAAAGTTTTGGAAATGGATGGTGGTGATGGTAGCACAACACTGTGCATGTAACTAACAGCACTGAATTATATATATGAATGTGGTTAAAGGGGGAAATTTTAGGTCATATATATGTTACTAGAATAAAAAATTAAAATATAAAACATAGGACTATGCAACATAGTGAACTCTATTGTAAACAATGAACTATAGTTAATAGTACAATTGAAAAAATGTTCTTTAATGAATTATAACAAATGTACTGCACTAATGCAATGTGTTAATAATAGAGTGGCATATGAGAAAAAATACACCTTGATGTGAACCATGGACTATAGTGAATGGTACAATTATAATATTCTTTCATTAAGTATAACAAAGGTACCGCACTAGGCTATATGTAAACACTGTATTTTCTACATGATTTTTCTGTAAACCTATAACTTCTCTAATTAAAAAATGTTTTAAAAAAAGAATGGCCCTATATTTATGGAGGAAATTAAATTTGCAGTTACAAACTTTCCTATGAGGAAAACTCCAGATGGCCTCACTATGTAATTCTCCACACTTTTAAGGAAGTAATAATATTGGTTCTATAAAATCCTTCCAGAAAATCAATGTTGCCGGAATACTTCCCAATTCATTTTATGAAGCCAGAATTACCCTGAAACCCAAACCAGGAAATGTCAGTTCAACAAAAGAAAACTAAGATCACTATCCCTCAAGAACATAGATGCAAAAATCCTAAATGGAATTCCAACACAATATATTATTACCGCATAGGATTTGTCCCAGAATGCATGATTGGTTTAGCTTTTGTAAACCAATCAATGTAATTTACCACCTTAACAAACCAAAAAAGAAAACCATATGATCTCCTTAATAGATACAGAGAAAGCATTTGACAAAATCCAACATCCTTTCCTGATAAAAACTCTCAGCAAAGTAGGAATAGCAGGGAACTTCCTTAGCCTGAAAAAGAACATTTATGAAAAACCTACAGCTAACATCATACTTAATGGTGAAGTACTGAATGCTTTCCCCCAATATCAGGGATAAGAGAAGAATGTCTGCTCTCACCTCTTTTATTCAACATTGTATTGGAATATCAGTAAAATAAGACTAAATAAAAAAATAAGTAAGTAAATAAATAAATAAAAGGCATCCAAATTGAAAAAGAGATGAAATGGTCTTTCTCTCACGTATAACATGGCTATCTATGTGGAAAATCTGGTGGAATACACAGAAAAGCTATTAGAAATAATCAGTGAGTTTAGCAAGGTTGCAGGATATCAGATCAATATGTCAAAGTCAATTGCATGTCTGTATATTTGTAAAGAACAATCTGAAATTGAAATTAAAAATACCATTTACAATAGCTTAAAAATATGAAACACTTAGGGATATATCTGATCAAAAATGTATAAGACCTGTATGCTGTAAACCCACATTGCTGAGAGAAATTACCGAAGACCTAAATAAACAGAGACAGAGATTTTTTTATGGGTCAGAAGATTCTATATTATAGTATATCAGTTATCCCCAATTTGAGCTATAATGTCAGTGTAATCCTAATCAACATTCCAACAAATATTTTTTGAAGAAATTGTCAAGCTGAGCCTAAAATTTTTATGGAATTGCAAAGGATTTAGATAGCCAAAACAACTTCAATGACTATCAAAATTTGGATAACTAGCTCCCTGATTTCAAGACTTACGATGGAGTGCAGTAATCATGACAGTATAGGTGGTATAAGATAACTTTGTATTTTATGCATAATTAAAAAAGAAAAAGACACTGTGGCCTTGGCATTAAGATCAGCAAATCAACCCATGGGATAGAATAGAGAGTCTAGAAATAACCCTATACGTATATGGATAACTGACTTTTGACAAAGCTTCAAAGGTAATTTCAGTGGAGAAAGGATATCTTTTCAACAAATGGTGCTGGATCAGTTGCATATTCTTATGCAAAAGCGACAACAAAACACTTGAATCCATACCATCACATTTAAAAATTAACTCAAAATTATCATCAACCTAAATATGAAATCTAAAACTATAAAACTTTTACCAGAAAAAAACATAGGAGGAAACCTTTGTGATCTTAGAGTAGGCAAAGTTTTCTTAGATACTACACTAAAAGCACAACCCATAAAAGAAAACATTAATAATGTGGACTTTATTGAAATTTAAAATTTCTGTTCTCCAAAAGACACTTCAAAGAATGAATAGACAAATCACAGACTTGAAAAAAATAGTCTAAATCATATATCTGTTCAAGTACTTGTATCTAGAATATAAAAAGTACCCCCAAAACTTAATAATAGGAAAACAACCCAGTAAAAAAGGGCAAAATATTTGAATAGGCACTTCTCCCAAGATAAATGGATAGTAAATGAGCATACGAAAAGATGCTTAACATTATTTTTCATTATGGGAATGCAAAATAAATGCATATTGATATATGTGCTGGTTTGGATGTATTATGTCTCCCCAAAATGCCATGTTCTGTAATGCAGTCCTGTGGGGGGGCAGATGTATTAGTGTTGATTAGGCTGGAATTTTTGGCTCAGTTTGTTTCCATGGAGATGTGACCCACCCAACTGTGGGTAACACCTTTGATTAGATTATTTCCATGGAGGTGTGGCCCTGCCCATCCAACCTGGGGCTTGATTTGATCACTGGAGTACTTTAAAGAAGAGCCACACAGGCCCAGATGGTTGCTGACACTGATGCTTAGACATGCCTGGGGTTGCAGACTCCTTATGTAAGCTGCAGCCAAGTGAGACATTTTGAAGATGGCCACTGAAATAGACTTTTGCCTTCTCCAGAGTTTGCCTGGGAGAAACTAAGAGAATACTCCCAGATGCCTAGAGAGAAATGTTCTGGGAGAAAGCCGTTTTGAAACACAACCTGGGAGCAAAGGAAGAAGATGCCAGCCACGTGACTTCCCAAACAACAGAAGTGTTCCAGATGCCATTGGCCATTCTTCTGGGAAGGCACTCTATTGTTGATGCCTTAGCTTGGACACTTTCATGGCCTTAAGACTGTGACTTTATAACCAAATAAACCCCCTTTATAATAGCCAATCCATTTCTGGTATTTTGCATAACGGCAACATTAGCAAACCGGAACAATATACCTCTATACACCTATTAGAATGACTAAAGTTAAAAGCATTTTCCATCCCAAATGTTGGTGAGGAATGGAACAGCGGGAATGTTCAAACATTTTTGGTGGGAATGTCAAATAATACAACTACTTTGAAAGTAGTTTTATAGTTTTTTTTTTAATTTAAACATATACCTACAATAATATCCAATCATTTCAATCCTGGGTATTTACCCAAGACAAATGAAAATATATGTCTATAGAAAGACTTTTAAATAAATGTTTGTAGCAGCTTTATTTGTAGTAGTCAAAACCTGGAAGCAACCCAAGCACCCAGCAACAGTTGAATGAATAAACAAACTTTCAAATATCCATACAGTGAAATATTACTCAGCAATAAAAGTAATAAATGTATAATATGCACAACAATCTGTATGAAAAGCAAAGAAGCCACACAGAAATGAATACAGGCTGTATAATTCCATTTATATATAATTCCAGAAAATGCAAACTAATCTATACTAACAGAAATGAGATTAATGGTCACAGGGGATGGAGGGAGGGTAATGGTAGGAGGGAGAGTTTACAATACACATGGGGAAAATTTTGGGGATGATGGATATGTTTATTTCTTGATTGTGATGATGGTTTTATAGATATATACATATGTCAAAAACTATCAAATTATACACTTTAAAGATCTGCAATTTATTGTATGTCAATCATACTTCAATAAAGCTGTTATAAAAATTGAAAAAAAACACCACACAGTACTGTATGTTGCTTATGGATTCAGATGTATGCTGTACAACATAAAGATATGTGTCGGGCAATAAATGTGGAGTTCAGAAAAGTGGTTGCCAGGAGAGGGGAGGGAGAGAGGAAAATGCAATGGGGTGAATTACACAGGCGATTCAACTGTATATATCATGTTTTATTTCTTCAGCTTCTACTGGATCCATGGATAGTCTCTTTCTTAAATCTTTCTGCAGGCTGATGCTGATTAACGTAATTTGGCCACCAGACAGTGATTGCTCAGCTTTTTTTCCTTCCGTTTTTTAAAAATTCAATTTTGTTGAGATATATTTACATACCATACAATCATCCATGGTGAATTATCAACTGTACACAGTACCATCATATAGGTGTGCATTCATCACCCCAATCTATTTTTGAACATTTTCCTTACACCAGAAAGAATAAAAATAAAAATAAAAAATAAAAGTAAAAAAGAATACCCAAACCATCCCCCCATCCCACCCTATTTTTCATTTAGTTTTTGTCCCCATTTTTCTATTCATCCATCCATACACTGGATAAAGGGAGTGCGATCCAAAGGTTTTCACAATCACACTATCACCCCATGTAAGCTACGTAGTTACACAATTGTCTTCAAAAGTCAAGGCTACTGGGTTGCAGTTTGACAGTTTCAGGTATTTACTTCTAGCTATTCCAATGCATTAAAACCTAAAAAGGGTTATCTATATAATACATAAGAATGACCTCCAGAGTGACCTCTCTACTCCATTTGGAATCTCTCAGCCACTGAAACTTTCTTTTCCCTCATTTCGCTTCCTCCTTTTAGTGAAGAAGATGTTCTCAATTCCATGATGCCAGGTCCAGGCTCATCC
>PVKY010011151.1:0-12187 GCA_004027775.1 Bradypus variegatus
CCCACTCCCCACCTCCTTCTTCACCCCACTCCCCACCCCCTTCTTCACCCCACTCCCCACCTCCTTCCTCACCCCACTCCCCACCCTCCAGGATCCCCCTGCCCCTGGTACTCAGTCTGCACTGCTTTGTTCTCTGACTGCTCGGTGGACCCTCAACCCTCCCCACCACTGAGCACAACCTCCAGGCTGGGGAGCACCTGGAGTCCCCTGTGCTATCAGCACCCAGTCCTGGGTGGGGCTTGCCCGTGAGTTGGACGGAAAAGCTGTCGGGATCCTTTGAAGGGTCACAGCAGACAGGCCGTCAGGGCTTCATCTGAGGTGGATCTCTGGAGGGGCAGCACTGCGGGGGGGAGCAGTGGGTGTGATGGGGGGGAGGGCGGTCCGGCCCCCGGTGGAGGAAAGAGCACGCTGTCTTCCGGAACCATTGCCACTGTTTGGCCCGAGTGCTGGAGCATGTGACAAAGTACAGTCATTGGGAAGGTGGTCTCCAGCCACCAAGAGGACAGCTAGCAATAGAAAAGTACAGAAAAGTGCAGAGGGCTCCAAATGAGAAGTGCTATAGGAAAACCTATAGTGCTTTAGGAAAACCTGTTCTGGTTTTGATTGTGAAATGGATTTAAGTGCAGGGGAAGAAAAAATACAGGAGGGCTAGTCAAAGGCAAGCACAACCATCCGAGCAAGTCATACAGAGGGCCTGAGTTTTAAAAAGTTCCATTAGAAAGCCAAGCTTTCACACATGCTCAGCATTTCCCTTTCCTCACACACATGGTACAGCCTCCTGCTCCTGAGCTTACAAGAGCCTGGGTTCCGGAAACATCCTCAGAACAAAGTGTCCTCCCTTCCTTCCCCCCTGCCCGGCACGTGCTCCATGGCACAGCACCCCCAGTGACAGAGCTTTTATTTAAAATTCCCAAGCTCAGCCCAGGCTGCGTGACCAGCCAGGGGTTGGAAGGGATTTGTTCCCTTTAATTTACCATAATGACCTTTGTGGGGCTCGGCGACAGGAACAGGGTACATCAGCCTAGACACCGAGCCTGCTGAGGTGCAGGACATTTCTGATGGAAAGGTTTCGTCACGACTTCTTGACTAGTCTTCAATCACCTTGGTTAAGAGAAAATTAACACACCCATGTCAGTGGGGGAGAAAAGAAAACATGTATGGTTTAAGGCTGTGTCATTAGAGACATCTTTGAGGAGAAAATTGAGAGGACACCTGTGAGACAGAAAGCTCTAGCGTAATAGTAAGTCAATTGGAGTTCTCTTGCATCTGCTTCAGTCAGGCTTAGAAGTTATGAAACTTCCAGATTCTAACTGAGAGCTTTAAAAGTACCAATAAACCAGCTCCGTGGTGCTCACGAGAACATCGAATGGCAGGTACGTTGCAATGAAAGGACCGAGGAAAGGAAGCCATCTGCATGGACCCAGACTTCCCACGTGGGCAGCTCCCTCCCCCTGGGTTCAGACGCTGTCTTTCAAAGGAGGCGAACAGCACCACGATTAGGCCCCGCGCTGTGTGCTCGATGACATCGTGGAGAAGCAGAGGCATGGGAACCAGGGCCGGCGAGGGGCCCGGACTCTCCTGTGTTTCTCGGTTCTGGCAAATGTTTTACTTTCTGTCTGTACACAGTCTGGAGCCCAAGCGTTAAATCCCTTCCCTACAGTTCCTGTTTCCAGAGGTCCAGTGGGGGCCTTGTCCTGTGCGCAGGTACAGCAGGCATGTGGGGGGGTGATACTGACAGCCGTTAGGAGAGATACGTTGTGTCACTTAAAATATAGATACGTGTATATGTGTGTGTATATACATTTCACTGGATAACAACTATAAACATAATATAATGTATTTGTGTGTATATGTATAGTCCACTGGATAACGACTACAACCATAATATGACTGGATCCTAAAGAAATACCTTTTCCCTCTCAACCACCTAAATGGGCTCAGCAAAGGAGGGAAGGAAAGGAGATCCATGCCTGATGGAGAGTCATCACACATTCTTTGAAATGGGAAACTCCTCTTGTGAATTTAAGTAGGATGATCTCCCCTCCCCAGCCTGATTTACCCACCTCTTCTGAGGCCCCCACTCCCCAAGTTGGGGGTGCCCCAACCCGGACGCTTGGACGATAGTGTGGGTACTAGCCATTGAACCAGGAGTGAGCCCAAGACTGGGATGGGTGGTGACAGCCATGGATGCACCTCTGGGGCCTGCAAGGGGCAGCTCAGGATGGCCCCACCCAGGCTGGGGAGCTCAGGGGGCCTCTCAGTGGCCAGCTGCTCCTGGGTGCATGTCCCCAGCATTTCCCACTTGGGGAGCACAGGGTGGGCCAAGGGGTGATGGCAGCAGGCCCCACACACCTGCTCCCAGATGAGTCTCTCATTTTGTTCTGTGCCCCAGGGATGCTCGTCCACCTCTTCCCTCTCTCTCAGGCCCTTCGGAGCTGTCGCAGATTCCCCTGAAAACTGCGCTGTCTTCATTCCCGTCTCCATTCCAGGCCCCGGTACCTCACTGTCTCTTGTAAGAGGGTCGTCCTTACTGCCCCCAAACCGCACCCCTGCCCTCCCAGCCGCACAGACGCCATCGGCACATCCGTGTTCCTCACTCTGAGTTTTTTGTTGCTCTCCTCAAAAATGCACAGCGGCCTCTCCATACCCACAGTCTCACATCCAAGCTGCCCTGCCTGGCACTGAAGACCCTTCTCGGGGGGTGCCTGGACCACTGCCCAGCCCTCTTCCCCCCAGGAAGCCCCCCCCAGGCCAGACCCCACCTGCACCACCCCGAAGCCTGGACGCCCACCAGCAGCTGGGACCATTCTCGTCCCGTGGAACCGCGACGTTGCCGCACATCCTTGGATAAACGGATCAAGGAAACCAAGATTGAACAAACACCTCTGCCAAGTGCACTCACCCACCGGGTCACTGTGAGCTCGGTGGCTGCCACCAGACGCTGAGGAAGTGCTGGCCTCCGCCCCGACCCCACCCGGCCTGGCGGAGATGCCCTTGTCTGATCTTGTCCTTCCTGAGAGCCGCCTGCTCATTGCTCTCACACACCCTCTGACCTCCTGCTTCTTTAGTCCATGTTTTACTCACAGTTAATATGGCCAAGTGACATTTAATGTTTTTCCTCAGCGATTTCATGGGTGTTTGTTTCTTCCTCGCGTCATAAACTCATGGGCCAGAGGGTCTGCGCCTCGTGCCTGCTCAGACCCCACAGCCCTGGGCCGAGAGGGGCTGCGGTCAGGCTGGCCAAGTGACTCATGGCAGAAGCCAGCGCTCGTGTCACTCTGTCTGGTTCCCTCAAGAGGCCTGTGCTGGTTCCTGGCTGCTCCAACAATGCCACACTGGGTTGGCTTAAACAACACTTTACTGGTTCTTGGTGTCAGAGGCTCCAAGTCCAAAACCACAGCGTCAGCAAGGCTGTGCTCTCTCCCTGGTCCACAGCGTCTGGGGTCCGGTGGCCTCCCAAGGGTGCCTCTTCTTGCCCGTCAGCCTCCCAGCACATAGCAAGGCCCTCGAGCTCCTCCTGGGCTTCTCCAAAGTCTGTCACATTTGAGCTTCCTCCTTAGAGGCCCCTCATCACAGGGTGGAGGCGGTTCACCGAAAGAGGGGCTGGAAGATCTAACATATCCAAAGACACTCCCTGCCAGCGTTTACACCCAAGGGGCTGTGGACACGATGAGGAAGCTGCCTGTGTCGGGCACTTGAGTCAACCCACCACGGAGCCGAGAAGAGTCTACAAATCTCCCATAATTAACCTTTGTGAAGTGGTAGAACTGGGGCTTAGCCCCGTATTACTACGCCTTGGAAAGTTTATGTGGAGAGTAGCTATGTCTTGACTCAGCCTGGAGGACAGCTGCCCCTGCAAAGGCCTTAGCAAGGAAACGTGGAAAAGGAGTCACCATCTAGCTGCCCATCTTGATGCCACAGTTCAACACTCCACAAGTGCGGCAGTAATGACCTTGGCTTGTGGGCATCTTGTGAAGGGTCTCACGAGAGGAAGCAGGAGGTTCAGGAGCTTCCCTGGAACCATCTTGGTTCCGCAGTCTCGACAGTGCAGGCTCCCCAAAGTGCCACAGGAACAGTGGCCTCAGCGAGAGGAGTGGCCTGGGCATCCTTGTGCCCTGGGGCCACCGTAACAAATGACCACAGACACAGAACATGCTTTCTTCACAGTTCTGGAGGCTGGAAGTCCCAAATCCAGGTGCTGGAAGGGCCACGCTCCCTCCACAGTCTCCAGAGGAGGCCGTTCAGGCCCCTGTCCCACTCCTGGCCATGGCCGGCTGGCCTCTGTGGTCTCAGGCTGTGGCCACAGCGCTCCCATCTCACCTCCATCCTCCTCCTCCGTGTCTTCTCTCTCAGTTACATTGAACTTGGCCTCATTTTAGCTGGCCCAATTCCTTCAGAAATGACCCTATTTCCAAATAAGGCCACATTCTGAGGTACTGGTGTTCATTTTTGAGGGGACACAGCTCAGCCCGTCAGAACAGGGCTGTGGGGGCTCCACAGAGGACAGCTACAGAGGCAGTGGTGAGCTCAGTGTCGGTGTGGACACTGCACGCGAAACTGACACCTGGAGGTGGCACGATTCCCACGGGTGGGGCACTGACCGCTGAGAACCCAGGGGCAACCCGGGCCCGTGGGCTCAGCATGGCCCGCTGTGGCCCACTGTGCCTTGTTTCATTTGTTAACTTGAATTTGTAGACAGTGTTTAAAACTTGATAAGTTGTTTATAAATATTCATATTCCTGACCTCTCTTTAAAAGCCGGAAGTAGGGAAGGTCTGGAGAGCACACATTTTGCAGCGAGATTGCCCAGGTTCAAATCCCAGCGCTACCGCTTCCCAGCTGAGGAAATTCAGGTGAGCTCCTTAGACTCTCTGTGCCTTCCTTATGGGGAAATGAAGATCATAAAACCGAGTACCTCGCTGCATAATCGGCATTCAATGAGGTATTATTCTAAGGCACGTAGAGCCATACCTGGGATGCAAAAAGCCCTCTGTGTGTGTCAGCTGTCTGTACTACCTTCTAGTAAGAGGAGACCTGTAATCTTACCTGGGGAACACTGTTTGGAGCTGCAGACCCTGCCTGGGCAGATCACACTCTTTCCTGCTGGCTCCCATCCCAGCCGCCCCACTGTCCCCCACCAGGCCAGGCTCACTTATCTGCATTACTCCTCCAGCCATTGAAGGAAGAGCTGAGCATTCCCCTGCACGTTAGAAGTGATGCTCATGATGGAACTGAAAATGCTAAGTCCTGTTAGTCACATCACACCAGGTACCAGTCAGCAGTCAAGCGGGCTAAGGAAGGAGGAGAGCATGAGGGAGATTTCAGATGGGGAGAGCAAGGGGACAGTGCTGTGACTTTAGCTAGTCCTGAAGATGCAAAGGAGCAGGAGAGGAGGCCCAGGGAGAGAGCTTTGCAGGAAGGAGAAGAAGGCAAGACAATTCAGAGATGGGGGATCAGGAATGAAGAAGAGGCATCCAGAAAAGGAAGGAGCAGCCCACGGTGACCCAGGCAAAAGGGAACTGAAGAAAGAGGCCCACAGTTCAGTCCCCAGACCTGTGGGAGGAAATCACCAGGAGAGGGGTAGCTGTGTTTTGCCCATTGAACCCAGAGCAGGGATTCCCTGCCTTCCCTCCTCATTTTATCACCCTCATTACCAGGACAAGCTGGCCAAGGTGACAGCAGATGAGCCCAGTCCCCCAGCTAGAGGCTGGATGAAGCTACCAGCTTTATAAAAACTTACATCCCTAACGGGCACTGCACAGGATTAATTCTGGCATCTAAGCAATTCCTTAATCAGCCACAAGCAGCTCCCACTTCTTCTGCAACATATAATCAATTCCAGTTGATACATTTTTTAAAAAACTAACAATGAGCATCAAAGACAATACAAATTACTCTTCAAGTCTTCGGGCTAAATGGTACTTACCAAATAATTGACCCTGCTTTACAAATTTAAAAAAAATTCCAAGTTCCAGAAAGTTATATAAACCATGGATTACCACACAGCAGTTCTTTCAGAGGGAAAACAGATTTTGTCCCAGTTACTTCTGGTCTCTCCCCACACCACACAGCATTTTTAACTAGGTGAAGAAGGATGAGTTATATCCAATAAAACCTTTGTAATTGAAAGTCATTACCAAACCACTTTCTTCTGAGACAAACAGGCAACCTTGCTTGGGTCGTGCCCCCTCTCCGAGCGTGTCTTTTCACAGCATCTTCTGGCAGGAGTAGGTCAAACAGGAGCAGCTTAACAATGCCCCATCTGACAAAAATAACTTCTTTCATGGGGTAGCTGAGAATCTAAAAAGTGGTGAGCCTTCTCTGCGGGAGACCGGCACAAAGCTGGGGCCTGATGTGTCGGCACATGCTTACAAGGGCCATCGCACAGAAGAGACGCCACTGGATGTGTCAGTTGCCTCCTTGTGCTGTCCTCCAGGCAGGCAAGATAAAAGCGCTTTGTCACCAGAACAAGGTTTCCCTCTGATAGCTCCTGTTGGAGGCACTACAGTCAGTCCTAGGGCCCATCAGGCTGTTGATGGTTTCCAGGGGTCTCTTTTCCCAGTGCTCTCCCTTCCTGGGGGGACTCCCACCCTTCCCTGAGGGACACCCTCTTGGGCATCCACGACAGCCCTTGCGGCAGTCAGGGCGAGAAGCAGGCCCTCGGTGGGAAGTTTGACCTCAACTTACTTGTCCCTGTCCTCCAGTGATGTCCAGGTTATGTTGGTGCCACAGACCACGTGAAGGTCCCTTGAGCATCTGGCAGTGACAGGTTGTCCCACAAGCCATGGAACTAATGGTGGCACATTCCATCTACACTTTCAACATGTTTCTTTGCCTCTTATGAACTAAATTTAAGATGGTGTTGAGCCATTCCATGTCCCTATACAATTTGAATCCCATGATCTCAGCAGTGACTTCTTTCCCTCATTGATTTAAAAGCAAGTGATACATTCTGTCCTCTAAAAAAACAGCTTAGGGTTGAAATTTAGAAGTCAATGTTAGAGTTCTGAAATGTAACATCCAAGAGGAGAAAAGGAATGAAGCTCAGTGGTCAGAGTCCTCTTGAAGCGAGGTGAGCTTGCCCTCGTGTCACCCTCAGCCCCCACATCGTCCCACCGCTGCAGCCTTTGCCCCGCTCTCTTCAGTAAACCCACCGCTGTGCATGCCTGCCTCACCCTGACCAGTGTGCTCCTCTCTTCTTGTCCACCTGATGGACTCTTGGCTGTACTCAAGGACTTGGATCAAAAATCACTTCTCCTTGTGGCTCTCTCTGATCCACCTGGGGAGTGAGTTGCTTCTCTCTGGGTTCCCAGACAGTGTTGATGAGTAGCCTGTATTTGCTCTCTCCAACTCCTCTTCTTCCATCCTCTCTTTAAGCCACTCTGATCAGGTCCATGGTGTTCCCATCATCCGATCAGAAGTGCTTTTCAGCGTCACCGATGATTAGCAGTTGATAGAGCCAAAGGTACACACTGGGTCCTCATCTCCCTTGACGTCTCTCTCACCCCTCTTCCATCCATACCCCAGTCTGGCTGACTCTGTCTTTAAAATGTATCCACACAGCCCACCATGTCTTTCCACCTGGACCCTTAACACCCTGAACTTACCCACCATCATTTCTCTCCTGGATCAATGCAACTGCCTTCTGCCCCCTCCCTGCACTCTTGCCTCCTTCAGTCTCTGCCTGACATTGGCAGAGTGGTCCTTACAATACTTAAGACAACACCATGTCACCAGTCTGCTCAAAACCTATTCACTCGGAATCAGTGCCAGCACCTTCTCCCTGGCCAAGACCCCCTCCTTGGCATGGAACCGCACTGCGTTCTGCTCCCTCCTCTCTGACCCTCCCCTGCCCCAGTGAGCAGCATCCACTCAGGACCCCTTGGGTGCCAGCACACTTCAGGTACGCTCCCACCTTGGGGTGTAGCCTTGGCACGGCCTGCAGCCTGGACTGCCACCCCCACTCCACTTGGTCCCCTCCCCACTTCCTTCCTGTTCCTGTGTCAGGGAGACCTGTGGAGCACCCTGTTAACAGCCACAGGGCCCCCACCTGGCTTGCCCAGCCCTCACCCTGCCCTCTCCCTTTTCTCTACAGGCTTTACACCTGCCAGCACACCGTCTAGTGTGCCTGAGTGCTGTCTTTGTTATTTACTCAGGCTCCCTCCCCTACGGCTGAAGTGCCACCACTGGTCGTTTTCATTCACGGAAGCATCTCAAGGGCCTAAAGGAGACCTGACACGGAGGGGTGGCTAACAGCTACCTGTTGACTGAGCTAGTGCACCTCCCTCTCTACTGATTTACCTCTTCCTCCACACAGGTCTGTGAGCTCCATAAAGACAGAAAGTGAGGCTCAGCCTGCACTGGGTCTTGAGCCTTTAGCACAGTGCCTGGCTGGGTGCAGGGATTCAGTGAGCGTCTGACGTGCCTGGCTGGGTGCAGGGATTCAGTGAGCGTCTGATGTGCCTGGCTGGGTGCAGGGATTCAGTGAGCGTCTGATGAGCAAATGCACAAAAGAACATGGAAACCAACCTGCAAACACTCCAGCAGTCACTGGCATTTTCTTTCTCTCTTCTCAGACAAGGAAATCATCCTGCTTCCCCTCCCCTGGTTTCAAATGGACACGAGAGAAAGCATGCATCTTCTGTTACCGAACTAAATAATTTGTTTTTAAGTAGGCTTTGGACACAAACATCCGGTTCCTTTTTAGTACTGTCAAGGGCCTAAGCAGGAAATAAAACCGAGCATGATAGTGGAGCTCTAACAGTGGTCTTAGTTCAGGGTGGTTTGCTTGTTTGCAAACAATAACCACACTAGCAGCCAAGGCATGAGATCTGATACTTGTTAGTGCAAAAATTAGAGTGGTTCAACTTTTGCTTTTCTAGTGAGACTGTCATGAGCAAGAGAAACCACGCTGATAATGCTGACTAGGGACCTATGTTCCAAACGCAAAGCAAGATGCCAATCGCAGATACTGCTTCCATTCTGTAGAAATCACCTTCTTCAATAACCATCATAATTAATTAATCATTAGATAATATTTTGCACTGTGCTCACTTCCCCAAAAACATTATTTATTTATTTATTTATTCATCTATTTTTTTCTTTCATTTGTTACTAATTTGCTTCCATAGAGAAGTCTGAGACATTTCACGAGTTAAGTTCGTGACCTTTAATATAACTCTTGCCAACTATTCAAACACAGAAAGCCATACAAAAAATTAAGAGTCAATTTAACACAAATCCAAAATCATCTCCTTTTCTTTTTGTCTTTTTTTGCTGTAGCTACTAAAGAAATATCAGAAATGACATATATAAATTGAAAATCATTTCCCGCTTGCCAGCATATCTTAAATTGATGTGGCCAAGAATATTCCTTGTAATTGTTAAATTAATTTAGTTTTCTTGATGTATTGTCTCTCGCATGAAAATCACTCATTGTTCTTCCTTGACTGTGTGCCTGGTTTGTAAGGATAGGAAGAGTTTCACGGGACAGCCCCCCCCCCCCCGCAAATGTCTCCAACTCCTCGGACTTCCAGCTTAGCACATTTCTGATACAGTCTCAGAACTCAGGTATACTTTATTGCAAAGACCACTTCATGCCCAAAGCACAATATTAAGATTTGCTATTGGCTTCTCAAAGTACAGGAGAGAGATTGAATTTTCCTTAAAGGAAAATAAGGATAAATAATTGTGCCCTTTGGGGGCAGGCCTCCTACATAGCCTCTCTAAAGGTTCAATATCTGCTTACCTCTCTGACTGCACAGGTGTGGGCAGTGATATTCACCAAACATCAAGGCAAACTACAAATATTTTAAAAACCTAATAAATCATCTTCTGATTAGTTTTAGCTGAGAGTGTAGAATCATATCAGGCTTGGTTTAAATGTTACAAAAAAACTGGAATGATTCAAAAGAAATGCAGCACTACAGACTTCTTTCCCATTTAAAAACTATATTCATTGTCAAAGTCTTGTTTTCTAAATGAGTCATTTTTTCATTGTGCCATTAGGAATGCTGACTGATTTCAGGTGATCTGTGGTCCTACTCTGTGTTATAAGGATTAAGATAAGAAAGGTAAATTTTCAGTGTTCTGTGTTCCATTAAGCTTATCTAAATAGCATCTTTTGTTTTTTTCAAATAGCACGTGGGTTCACATTTTAAAGCAATTTGATTCTGACAAAATTTTTATTGAACCAAATACAGTTTATATTAAATGTTTCATGCAAATTATGAGTAAACATTGTTCCTCTGTTGTATCCCTAAGCCCTTTACAGGAGCTGTTAGTAACTCAGTCTCATATTTTACGTGTGGGTGTTTAGCCTTCAAATGCTGGTGTGGCCATACCAGAGATTTGCCAGCCAGCAGTGACTTGGATTGACGAAGGTCTTTGCCAAAACAACTCTTAATACTTAGAATTTTATTCCCATATGTGCATATGCATCAGGTGTAATATAAATGATTCGTCTGTCGGGAAATTTAATTCACTACATTGCAATTTCATTGTCTCCATCATAAGCATGTTTGTGTGTGTTTGATTTGTTTTCTCCCAGGGCTACATTTGTTGCTGATAGTCTAAGGCCAACAGTAGTTTTTTGGCTACAATGTTGGGGTGCAGGATCTGTCCCACCTCCAGATGAGGGTCTGGGGATCCATGTCTGCCCCACATGCTGAGACAGGGTCATATTCCCTGGTGTAGTAGACGTGGGTGCGACAATGTTTCACTTGTGAACAGAGCAGAGTTACCAAGTCTGTCAAAGTGTGGAGCCGTTTTTGTACTTCATACCAGGTAAGTTTTGACAGAAGGACCTTTATAACAAATGAGCAAAGCTGTATTACAGAATTAAAATGGGCAGAGGATCTCTGGTATTTTCACATTCTCCTGGAGTCCAAGCCCTCAAGAGTGTTTTAACCAATAGGAGTTGCCGAATCCTGGGAGAGCCTCTTGAAGTGAAACAACCAGTGAGGAATGGGTACTTAATTTTAACATCTAATTAGTCAGGGCATAAGGACATACTGCTCGACCTTTATCATAATAAGCCTCTGTGGAAAGGGGGCTAATTCGCCATACATTGAGTTTATGGTTTCCTGCAGAACAATTATAAAGAGCCAAACTAACTAAATTTTCAGGCTTATTCAATAAACAAACTAACTATCCCTGTTTCTTTTCCTCTCCATGAAATTTTCCTGGTTCTCTGACTTTCTAAGATATATTACAAAAAGTTGTTATATTTGACTCACGGTCCAAGGTGATTCACAAACACTCCTTTTCATCAAGCACATATTTAATTCCCTAGCTAAACTCTTAAATGAAAATTTTCTTTTAAACTGGATTTCACAGGAAATGTACCTCTTCTTTAATTCAATACCCCACCTCTCCTCCATACCCAGCCACGTAGAAACTAACATTATTGTGTAATTATTGGTCGTTTTTCTTAAGCATGTTTCTGAAGGACAGCGGCAGAATCACACCATTCAAATCTCGCAGATATGGTGGACAACATTCTCTTCCAAGAAGGAAGAAGACCTCAAAGCTTATCAAGTCAGATGAAAGTCAGCGTTTCATAAAAACAGAACAGGCCTGCCATTGCTAACTGAGTATTTGACTTAAATTTAATTGTAGAGCAATAATACAAATATATGTTTATTTGAAGAAACAGAATTCAAAATAGTAAACTTTATGGTCTCTTATCTGTTGAAATCAGATTGGCATTTGACTATCTTGCCTTACAGTACAAAACTGTGCTGTGATTTTTATGGATGCTGAGAAAACACTGTTCAAAATAAAACGCGCAACTACATTAAGATTACTCAAGTGCTCTTTTATTGGAAGTTACAAGCAGAGCAAAAGCGATTTGTTATTATACTGTTCATGAAGGAAGAGGATTTGCAGCTACTAATAACCAGTGTTTACTTAGCCGTGTGCCGCTGGGCCCTGTTCTAACATACCTGAAATGTATTACCTCGCTTAATCATCATACGGATCACATGAGCTGGGTGCTCTTCTTATCCCCATTTTACAGACGGTGGGATAGGATAGGGATAGGGATAGGGATAGGATAGGGATAGGGATAGGGATAGGGATAGGGATAGGGATAGGGATAGGATAAGGATAGGGATAGGATAGGATAGGGACAGGGATAGGATAGGGATAGGGATAGGGATAGGGATAGGGATAGGGATAGGGATAGG
>PVKY010011152.1:0-12181 GCA_004027775.1 Bradypus variegatus
TGAGCATTAGAATCAGTTAAGTAAAAAAGACTTAACATAGATAATTAAGATGGAATACTTTGTAGCTATGTACTATGATAAATAGGTGGACTCAGTCAAAGTGAAAAATATATTTAGGAAAATAAGGTTAAGTAAAAAAGAGGACTATATGGATACTGATCACAATCGTGTAAATATTTATCATCTATATCATCAATAAACACCATAAAAGAATTTGGAATGAGGCAAATGATAGAGCATAATGACCTCTATTCCTTTATTTCATAAAATTATTTTTCATAATAAAGAGGCTATTTCGATAGGTATTTTTATAGGTTAGAATGTAAAAACAAATGTAGAAAGTTGGGACAGGGAAGTGGAACAATAACCATAGTAATTCAGTTACAAGTAATGTTACAAAATGAAAGCTGGAATAGCCAAGAAACTAGTTCTTTGGAACAGCTAGGCATTAAGGTAAGTTAAATGAGCTTTAAAACATGCAGAAAGAAATCAGGTTCAAAATTTCCTCACTTGCTGTTCTTCCTATATCCCAGGAGGCGATTCCCTTTTCTTCACCTCCAAGTTTCTCATCCACCTTTGAGATGGAGACTGTAGCACCATGTGACATGATGACAGAGTCAAATTTTTAATTGAGAGGCTTAGGAAGGTTGTATAAATCATCTAGACTCTTTCAACATTTCTTGTTCTTCTTTTACTTTTAACCTTTTTTCATTTTGAAGTATAATGGACAAGGAGAAAAGTGCACAATAGATATGCATCTTAATTAATTATTACAAAATGAACACCCATATAATCATCATCTAGGTCAAGAAATAGAACATTGCTAAGATCACACAAGTCCCTCATGCCCCTCCCAATCATTATCCCTCCTCTTCCCCTAAGTTACCACTTCTACCTCTATACTTTAATTTTACCTGGCTTTTAATCTTTGTATAAATTGGGATGTACCAAGGAATGGAATCGCTACTTCATATGATAAGCATGCGTTCAACATTATCATGTATTAGTAGACATTATCAAACTTTTCCAAAGTGGCTATTAATTTACACAGTCACCAGCAGTTTATAAGAGTTCCCACTGTGCCACATCCTTGTGAACACTTAGTATTCTCTATCTTTTTAATGTTAGCCATTAACTAAAAATTTCAGAGTCTAAGGGTTTTAACATGGCCTGTTTTCCAAGGATTTCTCCTTCCCTTCTGGATTTTTTTTAAATTTATATTTTTAAATAATTTAGACTCATAATAGAAGTTGCAAAAACAGTGCACAAAGCTCCCATATACATCTTCACCCAGCTTTCCCCAATGATAACATCTTACATAACCATAGAAAAGTATCAAAACCAGGAAACTGATATTGTTACAATACTATTAACTAAACTATGGACCTTATTCAGATTTCACTACGTTTTGTGTGCATCTCTGTGTGTGTATGTAACTGAAATTTTATCACATATATAGGTTCATATACCCACGAGGTGAGTAGATGCATCTTCTGGGTATGAGGTTAAAGCTTATGCCAAGATAAAAGCAAGTAGAATCTATAATACTAGACAAAATGTCATTTAACATATATATTGCTTTATGAATTACTGTTATCAAACAGTGATTAGGGAAAGAGCTAGTTGTCGTAGCTAATACTCACATGTTTTTGCACTCTACATCTAGCTGTTGGGTAAGCTGTGGGCATGGGTAGACTGGTTGAAGTGGACTGGCTGAAGTCCATTTTTCATTATGTCATATTCAGAAGGAAAGATTTGGTGATGACAAATGATTTTCTCCAAAGTGGCAGGCTCTTCGGTCCATTTTTTACTTGAATGGAATATTCTGTAGGCAAGGTCAATGAGATTACTTTCTGTTGACACCTCTGGAATGATTCCTCACTCCTTCCACCATTATTTTATACAATGTCCAGATGATCCCCAAATTTCTATCTCTGGCCCAGAACTCTATCATGAATGCCATACCAATATATCCAAGTAGCCTGGGAAGAAGGCCATAAGCATCTCTGCCCTGAATCATACTTAAGGGTCCCAGAAAAAACATCAGTATCAAATCTCAGGCATATCTTTGATTGACCCTCATTGGGGGAATTAATTAATGTGGCCAAGGAATGGCCAGAATAGACCATGAGTTCCCCTTGCAGCAGTTGGTGTCCCCTCCTCACCCCAAAGGTTATCTGCAGACAGTTCCTGTACAATTTCATGGGTCTCTCTGCCAGAGGCAGTTCTCTGGCCCCTAGAATGAGCTTGGCTGGCCCACAGGGCAAGCCAGAAATGCCATGGAGTTAACAACTCAGGAGAAGCCGCATCCAGTGAGGGACCTTAGTGTCTTCTCAGTGGGATAATTCTGGGATGTTTTCTATACCATCTTGCTGAAGGTCAGCAGCAGAATTGAGCTCAAGCTGCCCTCCGTGGTAAACTGCTTATCAATATACATTTTATTGGGTTTTCTCCCTTCCCTCTCTCACTTCCTCACTCCCTCACCATGTTTTCTGGGATAACCTCCTAAATAAACTACTTGTACCCAATATCTTCAAATGTATCAAGATGTGCTTTTTGGGGAACCAAAACTAAGACAACCCTTGTAAGAGGAGGGGGCCATCTGTCCAAGAGTCCCATCGAGACTATATGGTATTGAGGAAGTGTTCCCCAGGAAGAGTGTCATGGACATTTGTTTGTGACAATATCCTTGCTCACATCCCACTTTCAATCTTTACTCTTACAATATAACAAGAGCCTAATGTTGGCTTCTGTGGGGTTCAGCAATAGGTTAAAATTCAACACTCCCTGAACTGACCCATTTCTTCAACCCAAGGCAGAAATTGTTAGTGTATGCTTATAATTCCAAGGAAGAAATAGTGAGATGCTTCTGCAAGGGCTGATGGGAAATAAAGAAGACTAACAGTCAGGCAACCAAACCACACAGGGGGATCCCAGGCCCCAGAAGAACATCAGAATATGAAGAGGATAATGTTGAGGAGAGAACAACTGCCATCTCTGTTCAGTACTAATAGAAGTGCTAGGCTAGAAAGAATAATCATGAAGCTCAGCAGGAAACTCAGTGTGTTTAAAAGTCCATAAGCCATAGCCTTTATGTTGATGTGCTCAGCCGTACAAAACCCCTGATGCCTTTGGGTCTTTTCTACCATTTCCCCCAATATATGGTACAGGAAGAGAGGTAACAGAAGATGGATATCAGGAGAACTCTGCTCAGCAAACTTCCTTCTGGCTTTTCCCCAGACCAGGGGGACACAAGTGGAAAATTGTTGAGTGGAGTCACACTGAAGTTGAGCTCAAGAAGTGTGTCTAAATATGGAGCTTTAAATTAGGGGTTGAGATGTCTTGGGTCCTAGTACTTGCACTCATCCATTGATTTGCTGTCACAATTCTCTCTATAACACTTAAAAAGAAGTTGGATTTATCACAAGAGAGAAAGCAACTGTGACCCAGATCTTGTGCTTCTGGAGCTGCCAAGTACCAATATCAGCCCAGCTGCCAGATGTTGCCTACAAAGGGGGCAGCATCTGCAGGGGACAACAGCTAACAAAGCCCCACAGTCTAGCAATTGCCTCCTATGAGAAATACTTGTTTTGTCTTAGAATCCAGGCCTCTAGTCTCAGCATTGCCAGCGGCCATGACCCATCTGAACCTCAGTGTCTTCTAAGAAGTGAGGGTGGAATTCAGCCTCTGGATATTTATTTGGCACAGTGTTTTAATTTTTTTATTGAACTGCCAATATTTAAACATTGAGAAACTTTAAATAAAAATCCAGAATTTTTTTGGCCAGAATTATCAGGCCAAGATGTTCCAGAGAGATCTCCAGGGAAAATCCCTAGCTGCTCCTAGTGCTGAGACAGAAGTGAGAAGTGAGAGATTTCGGAGCTTGTGTCTGAGCTGCTGGTGCTGGCAGATTTTTGGGGGGTGGGGGGCATAAACATCGGGGGATCTGGCTCACGCAGCAACAATTGAAAGTGAGTTCTGGCTGCTGCTGTAGATGGGGCCAGCCCTCTCCAGCTCACCACAGTCCAGACCTGGCCTGCTTCCCTCTCAAGATTCCTGCCTGCCCCTGTAGCCTTTGAATTTGTGATTCTTGAATTAAATGTTCCCTTCAGTTGTATCACATAATAACAATAATAGTAACAACAATAGCTACATCTTATCAAATGGTTACAATGTGCTGGACACTGTGGCAAGCAATTTACAAAAATTTACAATTTACAAAAAAAAAAAAATTAAGTCTCAGACTTAAAACCCCCTTGGGGGATAGGCTTACTCTTTAGATGAGAAAACCAAGGTTCAGGCCTGTCAGGTAAGTTTGCCCAGAGCCACAGTGGCCAGTAAGGAAGAGAGCTAAAGAGTTGGATCTGGAACTGCCTAGGTCCAAGGCATGTTCTAACCATCACACTGTCCTGCCACTGTCACTGTATCTTTGTCTGCCTAACTACAGTTGCAGTGCAGCTGGAGCCAAAACTGCAGCTGGTGTTTTATAAATTTTCAGGAGCCAAGCTGTAGAAATGCAGGTATGTGCCCAGATGGCAAGAGATCAGAAGGTGGGGATGTGATGGGGGACATTGTTGGTTACAGCAGCTGGGCATCTGAGGCAGTAGTGCCTCAGGGTTGGCATCAAGAGAAGAAAAGAGAAATGAACTGGATTGGCAATTTCATCCCCTGTGAGGCCAGACCAAGGCGTTCAACAGGCCTTGGACCCTCTGCTGTTCCTAGTGTGGAGACATGGAGGTGGAAGAAGTCAAGAGTTAGGTATCTCATGTGGCCCCTTCTCTCTCTAAGCCCACTCAGCAGGTGAACTCACTACCCTCTCCCCTACATGGGACGTGACACCCAGGGGTGTAAATCCCCCTGGCAATGCAGGAAATGACTCCTAGGGATGAGCCTGGACCCAGCACTGTGGGATTGAGAGGATCTTCTTGACCAAAAGGGGAGGAGAGATGAAACAAAATAAGGTTCCAGTGCCTGAGAGATTTGAAATGGAGTCAAGAGGTCACTCTGGAGTGTATTCTTGTGCACTATAGAGATATCACTTTTTAGTTTTTAGTGTGTTGGAATGGCTAGAAGGAAATACCTGAAGCTGTTGAACTGCAACGCAGTGACCTTGATTCTTGAAGACCATTGTATAACTATGTAGCTTGTGACTGTGAAAACCTTGTGGCTCCCGCTCCCCCATCCAGTTTATGGACAGATAAGTGGAAAATAGGGAGAAAAATTAGATGAAGAATGGGGTGGCATGGAGGGGATGGAAAGATTTAGGTATTCTTTTTTGCTTTTATTTTTGTTTTGGAGTAAGGAAAAGGTCCAAAAATTGATTCTGATGATGAACGCACAAATGTATGATGGTGCTGTGAATAATTGATTATACACTGTGGATGACTGTAGAGTGTGTGAATATATCTCATTAAAACTGTATTTAAAAAAAAAGTTAATATCTGAGCTGCTGGTGCTGGCAGGAACCTCCCTGACTATAGGTGGGTGGGTGGGGGTAGGGATGAGTGGAAATCAGGTGGCTGTCTGAGCTGGGGGGCAATGTGAGCCTCTGAGCCATGGGGCCTAGGGGTTCCCACCCCTACCTCCCTTGTCTTTGACCCCTCCCCTCCTTACCGTAGTGACCTGTGGTGAGCAGCCAGGTTCTTTTGCAGGAGGCAGTTCAGCTACCTCACAGGGAAAAATATGGTGGGAGTCCTCACTAGACGCATTACCACAGCAACTTACCTAAGGCCTGAGGGGCTACTGGCCCCCTCAGTGTGTCGGGGTGGGAAGGGAAAGGAGGAAAGGGCTTGTCCAGAGGACCTTCTCTCGCCCGGCGAGTAACAGGGAGGATGAGGCGCCGGCCAGAGGCGAGGACACCGCACCGTTCCGCGGCCCAGTCAGGTGGGTGGCCCGGAGCCCAGAACTGGGAGCCTTGGCCCGGATCCCGCATCCAAGGCCTGGAGCGCCCCCCGGCGGGAGCCGAGAGAGCCGCAGGCAGGTGGCGGCGCGGGGCGGGGAGCCCGGCGGAGGGAGCTCCCGCCAAGGCCCAGAGCGCGGTGCGCCCGCGTCCCACCTGCGCGAGGGCTCCCATCCGCGAGGAGGAGGGGCGGGAGTCCGAGGCGGGTCGGATTCCCAGCCAGCTCCGTCCTCACAGGAGGCGGACCATTATCCGGCGTCGTTAAAGAGCAATTAGATGGAAATTAAGCCGAGAACAAGTATTGATTATCTCATTAAGGCCGGGGGAGCCCGCTCTGTAGGGGAGAGTTTACCGCGGCTCACCCCATTATCTGCAAGGTGAAAGCCTGCGGTCATCAAAACCCAGTGGTGTATTGATCTCGCCCCTATTCCCAAACCCAGTCGCGCCCCCTCCCCACTAGAGTAAGTGGATTCTAGAGAGGTGACAACAGGGGTGTGCTGAGGTGGTGGAAGAGCTCAGGACCCCCACTCTCTGTCTTAGTACTTCCTCTTTAGTTCCTTTCATTTTCTGGTCCCAAATCATTATTTTTTTCCCCCTGATGCTGAGGAAGAGGAGGGGAGAGAAAGGAACCAGAGCCTCTTCACAACCCTGGAAGGCTAGAGAGAGGGGGCTCCCCTGGTTTTACATCCAAGGAAGAGAAACCAGAGTTGAGACTTAAGGGAAAGAATCTGCCCCTGTTGACACAGAGTATAGGGAGTCCCTGAGCTCCAAACCCCTTACAGGGAGGAAAGGGGAAAGTCTTGTTCTGAGTCAACACCATACACAAAGGAAGAGATACCTGGGACCACCCCACAGGCTCCCCAAGGCTTAGAAACCTCAGAATTCAGAAGGGGTTTTCTCAGGGTGGCAGGTTTTCTCAGGTTTTCGCAGATGGTGTGACCTTTGGAAAAAAGTCAGTGTGTTAGAGAGAAAAGTTGTTTTAGTCATGGCTTTGCTCCCATCTGACTGTGTGACCTTGGGCAAGTCACTTTGCTTCTCCAGTCATCAAAGCCCTCAGAAGAATGGGGTTGGAAGCCCTGACACTTCTTTGCCCTCGGATACCATAATCTGCCAAACTAAGTGCCTGGCTCCTGGCTGCCAGGCACTGGGGCTCCAGCTGTGTGCCCAGCCCCTGCCTGCCCTCACCAGCTGTGGCCTCATGGGGGCAAAGACACTGAACTGATAATCACGGAAATAATTAATAAATTACAATTACACTATGAGTTAGGAAGGAAGAGTGCAGGTGCTGTGAGAGTGCTTAAGGAGGGAGCTTGCCCACGAAACAGACGTTTCTATAACAACAGGGAAAAAGAGCCTGTTGCCCCACTCATTCATTCAACACACAATTACTGGAGGCACCCTGAGGCCCAGGGTGGGCAGAACCATGGTCCTTTCTTCCTGCAGCCCGCAGAGACGTGGGAGTGATGGGAACCAATGATATGGTCGGGCAAATAAAGGTAAAGTTACAAATATGGAACACATCCTGAGAAATATGACAAGAAGCAATGAGAAGGAATGAAGTGAGAATTGTCTTGCGGGAGAGGGGTCAAGGAACCTCCCCGAAAAAGTGAAGGTCACTGGGAAGGGCTGGGGGAGACCCCTGGAGAGGGTGCACCGCCCATCCCCACTCACTGAGCCCCTGCCTTGCCTTGGAGCATGCCCACGTCGGAGATGGAGCAGGGAATAGGGTTCTGGCCTCTGACACACCCGCCTCCATTGCCAAGCTCACCCGAGAGCCTCTGAGGCGCCTAGGTGGGGGCGGAGGGGGAATAGAGGGACCATGTTCGCAGGTGGGGGGTCCCGGCACGCACCAGGTTAGCCCGCGCGGAGCGAGGGGGCTGCGTGGCATCTGGGCTCTTCTCCCTGCCCCGGAGCCAGGCAACTATTAATCTTGGTTGACGGTTTCTAATGTCCTAATTGGGAGGTGGGGAGAGTGGCCTAGTCCGCCCTAAAGGTAGGAGCGGCTAATGGGCCTCTCCATCACCGCCAGGAGCCGGTCCCGGGCGGAGCACGAGGGGCCCTGCGGCAGGTGAGACCGCAGAGCGGGCGGCGGCCCTTAATGAAGCTGCCGGAGCTGGGGCGGACCCAGAGGCGCGCTCGGGGGAGGGAGCTGTTCCAGGGGTGAGAGGACGGTTCCTTAACCCCTACGACAACACTGCTCCAGGACTCACGGGGGATCCTTTTACCTGAGGAAGCCACATGGGGGCGCCGCGAGGGGGTTGGAGACCGCCAGGTTAGGCCCACGTATACCAGGCCCTTTACGGAGAGGACAGGAGTTGGGTGGGATATGCGGGACGGTGGTGGTGGGGGGATTGTTGTCCTATAACCCTGGCCCCCTTGCAATAAGAGGCGGCCGGGGACAAAGTGGGGGCTCCGGCAACGTTTGCTGACCTACAAGCCCAGCGTGTACAGGGGATGTTAGGAGCGGGTGTAAATTCTTTGGCCTCCAGGACCTCAGGGATCCAGAGGGCCCTGTATTTTCAACAGCCGCATCCCTCCCCGCTCTGTGACTCGGTTTCCATGCTAGGGCGGGCTAGTGAGCTCCCCAGCCCTTCCTCCCACGCCCATCCCTCCTCACGGCGCAGACCTAGCGGGACCTGTTGTTAACCCCTCCCCCCACATGCAGTCTCACACCCCCATCCTGGCCCAAACTGCCAGGGAAAAGGGGCCGGGCCCAGCCAGCCCCTCGACGCCGCTCCTCGGTCTTCCCCTGGGACCCACTGCGTCCCGGAGCCCCCGCTTCTCTACTGTCTCTGGCTGGCTGACAGCCTCTCTCCCGCCTCTCCCTCTCCAACCCGCATCAGAAATATATTGTATTCTCACCTAATCCTCTTCAATTACAGCATAATAAAACACATAATAAAATCCTAATTCATTTTTCTCCTGCGCTCCCCATATCCCGGCATCTTCTTGCTCGGGATTAAAAATTTGTCTCCATGTTTGTGGCATCGCAGTCCCGGCGCCTCCGCATCTTTAATGTATGAGCCGGGGAGCTAGGGACCCGCGGGGTCTGCCGCCTTAGCGCCGGGACGGCGCCTGCCAGTCACCTGAGGATGCTGCGGAGACCGAGGGAGGGGCGTGGACCTACATGGGGCTCCAGAGGCGTCCAGACCCTCCCTTCCCCGGAGTGGGGTACTCAAAAGCCCCCAGATTTCCAGTGGCGGGAAGATAGCACGTCCGTCCCATCCAATAGACCCAGCGCGGCCTCCAGGGGGCGCAATGTGGAGCTGGTCTCCGGGGATCTAGTTTGCCGCGTAGACTCGTCTTGCCTGACGCGGCCCAGCGGGAGAAGCAGAGCAGAGCCAGGCAGGGACCCTCTGTCCTCAGAAGCCATTCTCTCCCCTGCTTCTGACCTTCTGGGCCAGCCTGGTCAGCTCAGGTTTGGCTTCCAAACTGCGACTCCTATCCCCAAACACCATCCCCAGTCCCTAGGGGTGCTCTAACACCCTCTAATTGATCCCATCGGGAACAACCCTCCACTACTGAAATAAGGTTAGACCCTCTCAGAAGGAATCACTAAAAATCCAATAAGAGAAAATGTCCTACAAAGGCACAGTACCTGATGAGTTTATAGAGCACAGGTCTGAGATCAAATACAACCCCAGTGATAATTCCTTCATTCTTCCATTGTTTCCTTCATTCATTTAGGACAGAGGTTCCCAAACTTTCTCTCTTCATGGAACCCTTAGTGTTTCAGTATTTTCACAACACCCTAACAGTTCCCTTTAAGGACTTAGGCACAACAACTTAATAAGTATTTATGTCCCAACAACTTTATAACTGTTTGAAAAATACACAGAAATGGGAAGAAAACATAATATTGTTAATTTTGTTCTTATATAGCCACAATTACTTACTAATGAGAATCTTGTTGGACCCTGCATAACTTCTTAAACTTTGGAATCAGCTTGGATGCTACTACCCTCATTTACTGTTTCACATTGACTTTGTATAGTTCTAGTTTTTTATGACAGCAAATATCAAAAACTTAGTTTTGTAATATATGACATAATTGAAAGTAATGAAAAACAATCTAATGTTGAAACCATGAACTGCCTCGAACTAGAAATTTGTGCAATGCCCAACAAATGTGCAGTATCACTATATTTCCCTCAAAAACTTAAAATGTGCTGTGGCATCCCTGTGATTTTATTGTGGCACCCTGGGATGCCTCATTGCACAGTTTTGGAACTACAGATTTAGGGTGTCTTTTTTTTTTTAGGCAACAAGCCTCCTTAATGGTCTTGGAAAGTCAGGGATGACTGAACCAAGGTGATTTCTTTGGCCAAAGGAAAAGAATTTGAATCCTATCTACAATTTAGGGGTCAGATACATGCTGTGCCAGTTTGAATATATTGTGTCCCCCAAAAGCCATTATCTTTGATGTAATCTTTTGTGGGCAGATGTAATCAGTGTTGACTAGATGATAATTCTTTGAGTGTTTCTTTGGAATGAGCCCCACCCAGCTGTGGGTGATGACTCTGATTGGATAATGTCCATGGAGGTGTTGCTCCACCCATTCAGGGTGGGTCTAGGTTGATCAGTGGAACCATATAAATAAGCTGACATAACAGAAGAAACTCAGTGCAGCTGTGAGTAATGTTTTGAAGAGGAGCTACAGCCAAGAGGGACACTTTGAGGAAAGCACAGGAGCTGCAGATGAGAGACAGTTTGGGGGCAGCTGTCGAAAGCCAACTCTTGCTCTGGAGAAGCTGAGAGAGGACAAGTATCCCAAGTGCTACTAAGAGTGACATTTTTGAGGAACTGCAGCCTAGAGAGGAATGTCCCGGGGGGAAGCCATTCTGAAACCAGAATTTTGGAGCAGAAGCCAGCCACGTGCCTTTCCAGCTAACAGAGGTTTTCCGGACACCATTGGCCATCCTCTAGTGAAGGTACCCGATTGCTGATGTGTTACCTTGGACACTTTATGGCCTTAAGACTGTAACTCTGTAACCAAACAAACCCCCTTTCATAAAAGCCAGTCCATTTCTGGTGTTTTGCATCCCAGCAGCATTAGCAAACTAGAACACATGCAGAGGAGTCCAACAGCCTGGAGCTCAAGTGTTGGAAACCAGCTTGCAGGAATTGGGCCCTGAAAGAAAATCACTAACAGTGATAAGCAAATCTAGCAGGATAAACTAGACTCAGCAAAAGGTTTGCGTATCATAGAAAACAATGCTTCCAGGTATAGTAGTGTGATGCTTAATCCTATACCACTACTGCCCGCCACCCCTGTATGCCTTGGTGCCCTGGAAAGACCATGCAAATGATCTGTTGTGGGCCCCTCTATATGAACTAGAAAGAATACAGAGAAGGTGTCTTCCTCCCAGCTTGAGAAAGAAGAATACCTTAAGTGATGGCAGCCTGGTGCCAGCCCCAAGAAGCTGCAGAAGTAGAGGTAGGTCAGTACAACAGGGAACAGCCAGAGGGAATAGGCATTGGTGTGGGCAAGGAAGCAGATGGACAGAGCTGGAAACAGTAGCTTTGATTACATGTGAGACTCCCTCCCTCCAGCTCCGATAATTTGGGAATGAAGGCTGGTTGTTACACAGCAATAACAAGCGGCACTTTGCCCTGAGGATCTTTTCAAGCCACACCACCCTCCTAAGTTTCTGGTATGCCTCCTTTGGGAGGACCTGCTCCCCATCCTTCAAGCTGAGACCACTCCAGGTTAGGAGCCACTGTTACTGTTGGGAATGTGTCACATTTCTTAAGTGTGGCAAAGTGTTAAGACTACTTGAGAACCACTGTGTTAGTGACCTTACCTAGGACCAACATATGTGGAGTTTAGGGCATTTTTGGGTTCCACATTCATTTATTCAGCAAACATATTAAGCACCTACTGGGTATCAGGCACTATTATAGGAGCTGTAGGTATATAAAAGTGAAGATATGGTGCCTGCCCTCAGGAGGTCTTTCATTTAAATTTAAAGAAACATCTGTATAAGACCAATAATAATATATTCTGTAGTACATATCAATCGAGGTGATTCCCAGATCATGTTGCTCTTATTGGGAACAGCCCCAACCTGGACAGCCTGAACCTGAAGTAACAATGCCTGTGCAACTTGATCCTGACCCCTTGCCACTTCCTAGGAGTAAACAACTGATCTAAACTATACCAGTGTTTGAAACTTGAATGGAAAGATCAGAGACTGGATGGAGCTGGTTGAAGCTGTTACCTTTGTGGCAGTGTCCAAAGAGAAGCCCACAAACTCCAGCTGCTGAGGTCCCAGAGTTGGC
>PVKY010011153.1:0-12184 GCA_004027775.1 Bradypus variegatus
AAATGACTAGTTGATACAAGGATCCATTCCAGCCGGCCCTGCTGAGGGGGAAAAAAAAAAAAAGAATTCAGAATGCCGCGTGGTCCCTGTATGGGTGTCACATTCAGTGTCTGGGGCGGCAGAGGCTGGAACAAAAGCAGAGAGGCTAGTGGGAACAATGGGGCATCACAAATGCCATGTTGTGTAACTGGGTTTTATTTGAATTTACAATAGTGAAGGCCACAATTGTAGGAGAAGGCTTGTTCTCCTGCTTTGTGGTGGGAGGAAAGCAGCCTCCTGGGCACCCAGCTGCCCTGGAGAAGCTCAGTCCCCTCCTGACTAAGCCAATGGCTGCCCTTTGGTCATCCTGGGGACTCTCAGCACCTCTGTGGTGAGATGCGATTTGGGATGCCTTTAATTATAAAAAGGCCATGAGCAAATTAGATCCCTTCCCCCACACGCCAATTGGCTATTTGAAAATGACTTGATCCTTTCTATTCACTGCATCTTCCTGGAGCTCAAATGGCGTTCCCTGCAGTGTGCAGTGGGAAGGTAATCTGCATGTTCCACAACTGGGTCAAGGCATGCAGACATGAATGTGCGGGAAGGTCAGGGGAGGGGGTAGGATGCAGTCTAGGGATGTGTCTTAGAAGAGGTGAGCCTTGAAAGCACCGTGGCAGTGGTTGTGGTGAAGATGCCAGAGAGGATTCTTTAGATCACTTTCCCTTTCGACGTCTTGCTCGTACTATCCCAATGCCCCAGCCATGAGCAGCAAAACGACATGACTTTCCCTTGTCTGCCTTCCCAGTTTCACATGGAGCCTCCCCTCTGTGCAAGCCCTGAGCCGCAGCCACACCCAGGTAGCGCCGCCCAGACTCTGTGCATGCTGTTCCCTGCGCCAGGGACACCCTTCCCCAGCTCACCCCGCATCCTTCAATTCCTCAGAACCCTGCTAGAATCTCGCCGCTTCCGTCAAAGCCCTGCTCAGGCACTCTCCCCACCCTCTTACCCCAGTGGATTAACACACCCTCTTTTGGGTGTTCCCTTAACTGTGTTTAACTCTTACATGGCACTCACACCACCCCACATTCACGGTCTGTTTGCAGATCTGTTCCTTCACTCAAGTGTGACCTGCTCGAGGCTGGCAGGAAGCCTCTTCGTTTCTGTATCTTTAATGCTCAGCATATAAGGAGGCCTGATAATGCTGGAATAGTAAGGCTAATTTGGTTATACAGGCTGAGTTCTTCTTTCGTTGTTGTTGTGGTCCTGGTGCTATTGCATGTGTGACCTGAATACACCAACAGATGTTTGACTTCTGATTCTCCAGCAACTCCACCTGTCTGGGAAACCAGTCAGTCTGTTGGAGCTAATTCGAGTTCTGATTGGCTGCTGTCACCAGGCAGGAAGGGGCACCGGAGCAAATGGCTCAGAGACTTGCTTGGCTCACTAGTGTCCACGAATGGAAGTTTGCAGATAATGATGGCGATATTGACAACTAACGTTCTTCTGGGGTGCTAAGCACACTCCATTCTTGTTCTCGTGTAAACCTCAGAACAAAAACAGAGTAGGCATGATTATTATTTTCATTTCGGGGAGTAAAATGGCAACCCCACTTGGGAGCCCATAGATATACCCCCCAACACTACTCTGCTAAGGCAAGTGTGTGAACCTGTGCTCGCTTATGTTTATGTGTGCCTGCGTGTGGATAAGTGCACATAGATGTGTTCTGTGTGCTTGTGTGCAGAGAGCTAAAGATGTGCTGGGGTGCATTTGAGTTTGTTCACATTAGAATGTTTGTCTGTGTGTGCACTGTGGATGGACATGTCTCTTTAAACCCGGAAAAAGACCAGATGCTACCAGGATTCTAATAGGGTCATGAATAATTTGGTGAGAGTGCCACCCCATTGCTGGGTACCCCAACCCCTGGTTCCTTCACCTCCTCATCCACTTTGAAACAAGGATGCGTATTAAGTCGAGTCTGCGTTTGATCAGGTGGGTGGGATCTGGCCTTAGCCCAAGCAGTTCTGCAGAGAGAAGTTGCAGATTATCAGGGGTAACTTTCCACCAGTGAAGACTTGCTCTTCAATGGTAAATTTACATTTAAATGCACCCTGTCATTTTTAATCTCAGATACTTGGCACAATCACCTCCCTAGGAGCAGACTCTGTTTGAAAGGTCTGTTTCCAGCCAGGTAACACCCAGGCTGCATGGAGCCCAGTGCAGACTCCAGGGCCCAGAGGCAGGGATGGGTGAGGACAGAGCCGCCTGGGTGACGTATGCAAATATTACTGTCAGGGATAAGTCAAATGCGGGTCTCAGGATCATGCCACGGGGCATTTCACATTGCCCGGCCATGGGCGGTGTCCCCTGAGATGGGCCTTCTCCAGGTTGGAGGTGGGATCCTGGAGCAGCTTGTTCAATCCTATTAAAGGTGAGGATGCATGGAAGGCAGCTGACAGGGTGGAGGAGCTGCTGTTTGTCTTATAAAGACAAACATTTGACAGTTCAAAGAGGACAACAGGCTTCCCCATGTCCCTGACTCGGGGCGCAGAAACCTGGCTGGCTTTCACTTTTTTCTTTATTGTCAGAAAGTCAACTAATAATGCCCAGGATGTATTTTATTTTATTTTATTTATTTCATTTCATTTCATTTCGTGTTATTTTATTCAGATTTGCAGGTTAAACATTACTGGCAATGTCCTCAATGATACCGGTAAATGGATATATGATATACCTTTGTTTCTACCCCTCATAACTGCTCGAGACTTCTTGTTTGAATCTTTGTAAAAACTTCCTATTTTGCAAAAGACTCTTTCTGAATGAAGAATGTACAGCCTCTCTTAAAGCATCTGGGAAGCCAGAAGTAGTTTCTGAATTTTTGGCGGTGGGTTTTGAACCGTGAAAACCCTTACTGTTTTACCAAGGAGGACAGCGGGAGCTCCAGGTTCAGCAATTTGCCTGGGGTACAAGTAGGGCTGAAAACCTAAATGTGATAGACAAAAATATCCAATCCGTGTTTCAACTTGTAAACTTTGATGGACCCCAGGATGATGTGAAATGAACCCAAAATGGAGAATAAATTAAGAGAATAGGGGACCAGAAATGAGCTTTAAGTCTTCATAAATCTCCCAACATAGTAACAGGTTTGGGAAATTGTACTATACAGGGAAGTGATCGTTATTGATTTTTTTTGAAACTTTATAGAAAATTTGGAGGTAAGGCATCCAGAATGTGTAAAGAAGGTATTTTTGAAAATTATAGTTGCATCACACAGATGTAATGCAGATTTCCTTCCAATCTTTTTTCTACTCATTGAAGAAATGCTGATGCTGGTGTCGGGTGAGAGCTGTGGGCCTCACTCAGCTGGTGTGAGCTTCCCAGCAGTGGCACCCAGGTATTCACAATAATTACTAAGAAGTCATACCAAAGATGTCCTTCTTCACCACCACTGTGACTTCCTGTTTTTAAACTCACACTCACTTATGGGTGCCAGTCTTAATAAGAGTGGGAGTCATGTTTCTGTCCATGTGTGAGCACTGGACATGGTTTTTGTTTACTTGGCTTGGTCTGGTTTGGCTTTTGGTAGAGAGATCAGAGGACCTAAGACAGAAAGGTTTGAGATCAGGGGATAAAAGGATGCCTAAGGCCCCATAATCCAAGCGTGCGAGTTCAGCTCCCTGTGATGGAGGCAAAATGCTGTGTGTTCGCTTTGCCTTTTCCTCTTCCTGTGCACACAGGAAGACAGTTCCCCAGCTTTCCTTGGACTTAAGTCGGTGACAGTGGCCTGTTACTAGGCACGGCCCTTCGAAACCTCTATCACAGCATCTCTTCATCTGCCACAGTGACCCCGGAGGCCATATGTTCCAGGTGGCACAGCTACAAAATGGGGAGGGCCGCTGTTATGAATCGAACTGTGCAGCCTTAAAAGATATGTTGAGGGCATGATCCCCAGTGCCTGAGAAGGAAATAGTCCCTGCTCACTCCTAAACACTCTGAGACTCGTCTCCTCCCCCCGTCCTTGCAGCTTAAATAAAATGTAATTAAATGCAGTATAGCAATACAGGCTTGCACTCAGGAGTGAGAAGACCTGGATTTAAAAGTACACTGTCTAGCTCTATGTTCCTGGACAAGTTCCTTAATCACTTAAAACCTCAGTTTGTTCATGTATAAAATGGGATAATAGTAGCTATCTCCTAGCTCTCATGAGAGGGTTAAACTGAATGAGATACACAATGGCCAGTGATAGCATCCATCCATTTATAAAATATTTAACACAGTGCCTGACACTTTTATTATAACACTCCTCTTACTTTACCAAGAAAGCTAACATCTTTGAAGATAAGGACAAACCCGTCTGGTGATCCAGAATCTTAGGTTCGTTTGAACACCAGTGGATATGTACATAGCCATGAACCCCCTTTGAATTTCGACATAACTTCTGAAAATGGAGGATATAAAAATTGCCTGTGGATTAGGGTTTCCATGTTGTTTTTCTCCAGATGGTGTAGGTTTCTTTGCTATGCTCTTGGGGTCTTGGGAACATACCATAGATTATATTTTAAGAAAATGCCATTACTTATTATATCCAGAAAAGGAAGATATTATAATGATATGTTTAGAAAAACCTATTTTAATAAAAGAGTAGGTGGTGGGTGAGAGTTTCTTAGGGAGGTAGAGAGTAAGATTTCAGTTGAAATGGTTAAGGCTCTCGCTAAAGCTGTGCTTTTCATCCTTGCCTATTCACTGTGCACTGTACCCAGGATTAACAAATCACAACTTTTGGGGTGGCACCCAGGCAAATAAAATTTGTGTCTCTCAAGTGATTCCAGTGGGTAGCCAAGTTGAGGACCCTTTCTCTGGAGAAAACTTGTTCAAAGACGTGTAATAACAACACTTACCATCTTAGACAGACAGGCTGCTAGAATTTTTAAAGACATCATATGTTCACAAAATGATGGTGATAGATTGAGATTCTGTCTATTTTCCAGGAAGGGAAGCTGAGTCTTAGAGAGATGAAATAACTTGCCCACATTCACGCAGTTTAAGTGATGAAACTAAAATTTGAACCTAAGTCTGCCTGAATCCAAAGCCTCATGACTGCTTGGATTTAACCTTGGTCAGTGACCATCTCAACTGTGTTGCTGCCTCTAATGGTGAACCAAGTTGTGAATTTTTAGGAGGTGAAGTTGTGTTATGGGTTCTTCAGCTCAGGAGCCCATAATGCTGGTCACAGAAGGGACGATGAGGTTCCCCCACACAGAACCGTTCTGAAAATTCTGATGTGGATGCCAGCCTGTTCCTTGCATGGAACCACAGAAGAGAGGCTCTTGCAATCACTAAGAGTGAGAGAAAAGTGAGTCCCTCTGGTTGGTGATGTTTTAAGGGCCGAACTACCCAGTCACACTTTGAGCACACACCAATCTCCAGCACCCATCCATATGTGCCCCCTGACAATCCTTACTATGCTTTGGCACCCCGGCTCCATGCCTTTGAAAATGCCATTTCCTCAGCCTGGATTCTCCCCGTTGATAATTTCCCCTGAACAACTCCTTCCTTCCTTCCAGGAGTTTTAGAATTAACTTCTTTAGGCAGATGGCAGTTCCTTTTTCTTTTTGCTTCCATGGCAGGCAGTCTTTCCCCTATCTGGATTGACTCCTGTCATTCAGTAATCCAAAGCTCGATTGATCTGGCATCACCCCCACAAGGTGGTTAGCTTCTAAAGGGCTGGGGCTATGCCACACTCTTCTTGGTGTCCCAGAGTCTAGATTTGAGAGCAATGTCTGGCATTTATCAGGTACTTGACTTTTTTAAATTAATGAATAAATGATGAGTTGATGGGAAGTTTGGTTCATCTGAGCTAGGTAGAGGGATTTCATGAACCAAGGAATCCCTGCTAGTTCTCTGACTGTGTTAAACACACACACACACACACACAAACAACAAAACACTGCTGTAGTGTGTCAGGTCGTTTCCTGTCAGCCTGTGGTTCATTTTATCATGGGAGAGTCACTCCAGCTTGGGGCTGGGGCCCCTGCTGATGGGAGCATGTCATCCTCTGCCCCATTAGGAGACCCCTGCCACCGCCCGCCACAATGTAATTACAGGGTAAAGACTTGTTAAATCTCCAGCCCTCACAATACATTTCTCGACATGTAGTTCATATTCCTTGGGTGGTTTATCGCACTTTCAAGTAGTACATATTTTATAGAGAAGGGAGAGCTCTCCAATTAATAGTAATTGTGATTGAAGTGGTAATGCTCGTCTCCAGCCTCATTCTGCAGGAGAAGACTGGAAGGGCCATCTTAATTGCCACAAAGAGCTATGACTATCTGTGGTGGTATATAAATAATAAATTAGAGGAAGAGAAAGCACTGCTACCATTATGGTCTTCGAGGATGTAGGGATATTTATGTAGTGCTGATTGCCTAAAAATCTTCCCCAAGTAATTGCTAGTAGAAGTGAGATGTCTACATTTGTAAGGGAATTTTAATCAAAGGAAAGGTGACTCTCATTATGAGGAAGGAGTAGCATTTGGGGATTAAAATGCAGGTCCAGGACCTAAGCATCAGGATTTGATTGGCTCTTTCTGCTGCTGCTTAGACAACTGTGTGAAGCTCAATTCCTCTGGGTTCAATTTCCCTTGGTTTTTAAACCAGGGGAAATAAAACGGTTATTAAGTGCTTGAAGTTCTGTTGGACAAACAAGTCCTACAGTTGGACACTTCTTACCTGGTTCAGCTCAGGATTGTCCAGCAGGGTTGGATCAGACAGTCACTTTTTTGAGTCTCGATTTCTTCATCTATAAAATTTGAATGCCACCATTTTTTTGCAGTGGCTTTATATGGAGAACCTGAGAGACGTATATAGATGGGCGTGGTATATTGCCCATGGTGTATCATGGGCCTGGCCTATCTGCATGGTAGGAGTTGTTCATGGTATATCTTTTTAATACATCACAGACTTTCAATGACATTATGAAAACAGCCTTCATTTATTTGTTCAATTTCATTTGACATCAAATTCAAAGAGCTATCCCAAATAAGCACCTATTATGTACTAGGCTCTAATGATTCAGAAAAAAGTTGGGAATTACTCTTGATCACAAGCCACTCACCACCCACAGCTGAATGAGGTACTCTCAATTCATGATCATTCTTCATTTCTGCAATTGGGGGTGGGAAGCAGGCAGTGGTTAGACATCCCTTTACGGAGCTGATGTAGGCCTCGCGCCTTCTTACAAAAAATCAATCCCACATACAATATGCCCACAGGTTTTTAACGGAATTTCAGATATTTCGTGTAGTTCCCTGTTGACAATGCACCTTCAGTTAAGGACCCATGGCCCAGAGAACTGGACCAAGGAGAGTCCCAGCGCTGGGTGCAGAAAATGCAGAAGCAAGATGGTCCCAGGTGACTTCTGGTCCCTTGGAGCGTTGGGCAGACTCCCTCCCTCCCTCAACGACAGAAAGTTAATTTCAGATCCAGCCCAGCGCTTTCCACATGCCAAAGAGGAAGCTCTCACAGTCGGACATGCCTCCATCCATGGATGCTCAGAGTTTCTCGTTTGGCCTGTGGGAAACACTGTTCAACCTTGTTTTCCAACTCGCCAACTACACGTGAACATAGATAATCAAGAAATAGCAATGTTTAAGGGAAACTGACCATTGGAAACAAGGCACAAATTTCAAACAGAAGAAGTAATGTACTAGGAAGTAGATTTAATGTAGGAAAAGACAACTTTAAATTTATCTGATATCCCTTGAATGATTCAGTGGGATATCTAAACAATACAAGGATAAACTCCTTTCTGAGAAGTTCGAGTCCTGGAAACAAAAATTTCAGTTAGTTAAGGGAAAGACTGACAGAAATAACATAATTAAAGATCAAATTAGCAAGCTAGAGCAGGTGTTAGCCACGTTTTTCTTAAAGGGACAGAGAGGAAACATTTATGGCTTTGTGGGCCATCCTTTCTCTGTCATAATTACTCAACTCTTTCCCTGTAGCACAAAAGCAGCCATAAACAACATGTCATTGAATGGGAGTGGCTGTGTGCGAATAAAACTATTTATGAACACTGAAATTTGAATTTCTTATAATTTTCAAATGTCAAAAAATTTTAGTTTTCTTTTGATTTTCTCACCCCAACCATTGAAAAATGTAAAAACATTATTAGCTCATGGATCATACAAAAATAGGTGGCAGATTGGTTTGGGCCTTCCAGCCATAGTTTGCTAAACCCTGACCCTAGAAGATAATACTGAGTAATTTTTTCACAATCCATATGAAATAGACAATGCTAAGGAAATTTTGAGGAAAATGGTAAGAAAAATGGAAGGTAAATTCAGATGAATTTTTCTTTACTGAAATTAAAAGTTGCCTATAATTCAACTTTTGGTTTATTTGTTTATGCATGTATCTATGAATGACTAACTGGCAAGTAAATAGAGAGAATTAACATTTGACTGCCCATGATATGCTCAAAATAGGTTATTTCTTATATCTCATGTAAGGTAAGCCTTTTCTGTCTTAAAATTAGGAACCTAAGATACAGCATGGGTTAAATAACTTGATCTTGAACCACATGTGTTAAAAGCAGGGCTAGGAGGTGAACCAAGGTTTGTAGGCTTCTAAAGCCTATTCTCAGCCTGCTTCACCATGCGAGGATTTAATGCTTCTTGACCAGATCCTGGGCTCAGGACTTTATATATTCCATCTCATTATTATCCCAGCATAATTGAGACAAATGGAAATTAAGAGGAAAATTCGATCCTAAATAGTGGGTAAATGGCAAAGCTAGGAATCAGCATTAAGTATCTAAACTTACAAATTTAAAACAAATGTACTAATGTAAGGTAGTTAGTAATTTAATTATCCTGAGGATTTTTCATTCTACAGAAATGTAACTTGCAAGGACATACAAATGTGAGGAATGCTGTTTTACAAAAGTAACAATAACCAACACACTTGGGCACATGCAGTTTGCCAGGTCCTCTGCTAAGGGCACCCATAGTTCATTTCACAATGGCCACATGAGCTAAGTACTGCTTCCATCCCAGTTTTGCTGATAGGAAACCACGACACAGGTAGAAAGTAACTTGGCACTCTGGAATTAGCTTGTATTCATCTCGCATATTTACTTGTTTTCTTGTTTACCATCTGTTTCTCTCCTTCAGAATGTGTGTCATAGGGAAAGGGCCTTTGTCTTAGTTACTCCTGCATCCCCAGAATACTGACCAGTGCCTGGTGCATAGCTAGCTATATAACATATTATTAGTTAAATAACCAAATGAGCAATGGAATGAGGGGATGGATGAGGGAGTGAACTTGCCCAGTGTGAGTAGGTATCAGAGTCAGGATGGCCAAGTGTCTGCCACACCTCGTTAACAACCCACAACTCCTGCTAAGAAATTTAAGAGATGCATAAAGAGTCACTGATGGTCAGAAATGAATGAGAAATGAAGAGGAAAATAAGGCGTCTCTGGAATTGTAGTAAGCTCTGTGAAAGTAGTATCCAGTTTATGAAAACCCAGTTTTCACTCTCATGGACACATGTGATATGCAAAGCCAGGTACTTACTCCTGCGATCAAAATTTGGCAATGGTGTTTTCTAAACCACATCATGTGTTGCTAATGTATTTTAAGCAAACCAACTTTTATAGGAAGAGCTCCATAAATATTAGTTGCCGTTAGGATTATTAGAAGGGTACAAAGTGGTGGTTCATGGGAGTCAGAGGAAGACTTAGTCAAGCTGTGTGAGCAAGTCCTGTCTGAGTTGGGCATTTAGAGGGGCAGGACAGGAGGGAGGGAGGGGAATTGTGGATTTGGACCTGTAGCTAGGCATAACAATAAAAGAATGGAAGTAGCCAGAGAGATTTCTAGTATCTGGGGCTTTCCATCCTTCTACACTTGTCAACAAGGGGGTATACTTGTAAGATTTATACAGAACTTACAGCAGACCTGGAAGAGTCTGGAAAACTTGTGAAGCAAGCTGATGGAATGCTCTTGTGGAATGCAATGTCAGTCGCGTAGGAAAGGGAATTTACTTGGCCATGTCAGAGATCAGAACTCTTTGCAGTCGGCAAGGCCGCCTTGCTCAGCAGCCATGTCTGTGAGCTGCGTGGCCCTGCTGGGGGCTGGGTGCAGGCCACTCAGGCGCAGGACCTGCAGCTGTGCTGCCCGGTGGAGGGGAGACGCGCAGGCGGAGGCAGCTCTGAGCTGGTTAAATCAGCTTGTGACGGAACTGACGCCGATCTCTCAGAAGACACGTGCACATACATCCACACGCCATGCGAAGCGCACTCGCATGCTCACGTACACATTCTCACATGCACACTTCCTCACGCTCCATAACCATGCACTTCCACACACTCCCACATTCTCTTGTACACTCACACATGGGCACAGTCACATATACATCCATAGGCACATTCGCACATGTATATTCACAATACACACATACATGCACTCACCTACACGTAGGTACAAATATTCATATCTGCACATGCTTGCATGTCTGCACTCCCATCCGCAGTCACACAATCACACATGCAATCACACATGCGCACACACACCAGACAAGCTCAGGCACTTTCATATGAACGTGGTATTTGTTCTCAATCCTTAGTAGTCATTTTACTATCCCACCCTGAAATTATAGGACGTGTGCTACAAACACACACCACACAGCTCTCACACACAGATTGCTCTCAGCTGAAAGGAGTAGTTCCGGCCATATCGGCTACCTGTCTAGTTCAGGTTGTCTCCTTCCTGCCAGAAAAATCTCAAAGAACCAGGCCTGACAAATTCATCAAAAAGCTGGAAAGAGTTGGGGGAAGGACATCTGTTTGGTCAATAACATAGCCACTTGTGTAGCTGCTATTCCCCCCCCGCCTTTGCATTATTCAGAAATCCATACATTGTGTTTGCCTTTTGTATCCAGCTTCCAACAAGGCTCTCTTTGTCCCTGTCACAAAGGCCAATAAACTCTGTGTGGCAAATAAGGTTCAGGGACTGCTGGACATGGTGACTAATCGTGATGCAGTCTATATCCTCGAGACTATAAACTGATAGGAGAAGACAATGGCAGAGAGGGCGCCCATTGAGTGGAGGGGTCCCCTGGTCACCCCACAGGGCCGAGATGGGCAACAAGGAGGCTATTCAGGATGGTGGCCCCAGCCCCGAGCCCGGGCCTGGAGGGAGTGGGATGGGAAGGGATGACCACATCGCTCGGCTCAAATACTGCTTTTGTTTGTGCCACAGTGAAAATGCTAGCATGTTAGCATTAGTCCTGTTTAGATTGCTGCTCAGAAGCGTAGAGGGACTTTCCCAGCCCCTTCCCACCCTCTGTGTCCATCCAGCCCTCTCCACGCAGCTCCTGAGCCTCCGCCCTGGAGCTGCGCTAAACTGGAACAGAGATTCAGGCAATATCAAGGAGCAAACTGAAGAATGCCCACCTCCCTTCCACATACGAGAAATACCAAATCCACAAGCTCCTCTCTCAGAACCCCTGGGGGTGTGGCCTGTCTCAGGTGCACCTGTACGCCTCTGCTGAGGACAGTCCCTTGGTCTGCCCAAATCTCCAATGCTTCATTTCCACCAGAGAGCTGATCCTTCTTCTGGGGCAAATATGCATCTACCAGTATTTATCATGCGTCTTCTGAATGCCAGGGGTGAGGTAGCAGAGAGAGAGAGGTGAGCAAGGCCAGTGAAGTTGCCCCACCCTGGAGCAGGTGTTCTGTTAGGACAGGGCACTTGGCTACAGGTGTTTAGAAACAAAGCACCTAAATGGGTTGAGTGATGGTGGGTGGAGCTTGTTTCATCTGGGAGCGCCCTGGAAGGCCTCCCAGCAGAGGTGACCTTGAACCGAGACTGAAGAGTTGAGAAGTGGCCCCAGGCACATGTCTCTGGGGAGAGCATGAAGGGGGAGGGGAGCTTGAAGGGATAAAGGAGCCAAGTCAGGTGAGGAGTTAACTTGCCCTCTGGACTCTGATTGACAGATGGCAACAATTTTTTTTTTTTTTACTTCAATGCTTTTTTTTTTTTCATGTTATTGAGATATATTCAGATGCCAGGGAGTCATATAAAACAAATCGTAGATTTGATTGTTCACAGTACCATTACATAGTTGTATGTTCATTACCTAAATCAATCCCTGACACCTTCATTAGCACACATACAAAAACAACAAGCACAACAACCCAAAGTGA
>PVKY010011154.1:0-12154 GCA_004027775.1 Bradypus variegatus
AGAAACAATATGCTTTCACCTGGCAAGGCCAGAAATACACCATCACTGTCCCCTCTCAGTTGTATACAAACTCTCCAGCCCTATAATTTAGTCCTCAGGGATCTTTCCCTTCCATGAAACATCATACTGGTCCACTACACTGATGACATTATGCTGATTGGACCTAGTGAGCAAGAATTAGCAACTACTCTAGACTTATTAGGAAGACATTGGTGCATAAGAGAGTGGAATTTCTAAGGGTCCAGTGGAGTGGAGCATGTCTAGATATCCCTTCTAAGGTGAAGATAAGTTGTTGCATTTAGTCCTACCTACAACCAAAAAAGGAGGTAAAAGAGGTGCAACACCTAGCGGGCCTCTTTGTATTTTGGAAACAACATATTCCTCATTTGGATGTGCTACTCTGACCTATGTATTAAATGACCTGAAAAGCTGCTAGTTTTGAGTGGTGCTAAGAATAAGAGAAGGCCCTGCAACACATTCAGTCCATCATGCAAGCTGCTCCACCACTTGGGTCATATGATCTAGCAGATCAGCAGATCCTATGGTGCTTGAAGTGTCTGTGGCAGAAAGAGATACTGTTTGGAGCCTTTGGCAGGCCCTTATAGGAGAACCACCACACAGACCCTTATAATATTGGAGCAAAAGTAAAGTCCTACCATCCTCTGTGAATAACTACTCTCCTTTTGAAAAACAGCTTTTGGCTTTCTATTGGGCTTTAGTAGATATTGAACACTTAACCACGGGCTACTGAGTTTCCATGAGACCAAAGGTGCCCACCATGGACTTGGTATTGACTAACCCACCAAGCCATAAATTCGGGTGTACACAGAGCACTCAGTCATCAAATGGAAATGGTATATACGAGATGGGACTTGAGCAGACTCTGAAAGCACAAGTTATTTTAGAAAGTGGCTCAATTGCCCATGGTCCCCATGTCTACTACATTGCCTTCTCTCTCCCAGCCTGCACCTATGGCCTTATAGGGTGTTCCCCACAAGCAGCTGACTGAGAAAGAGAAAACTCAGGTCTGGCTTACAGATGGTTCTGCATAATATGCAGGTACCACCCAAAAGTGGACAACTGTAGTACTACAGCTCCTTTCTGGAACATCAGACAGTGGTGAAGGGGAACCTCACAATGGATGGAACTTTGAGCAGTGCATCTGGTTGTTCATTTTGCTTGGAAGGAGAAATGCCCAGAGGTGCCCAGTGTGCCAGCAGCAGAGACCAACACTGAGTCCCTGATATGGCAGCATTCCCTGAGGTGATCAGCCAGCTACCTGGTGGCAGGTTGATTACATTGGACCACTTCCATCATAGAAGAGGTAGTGTTTTGTTTTCAGTGGAATACACACTTACTCTGGATACAGCTTTGCCTTCCCTGCACACAATGCTTCTGCAAAAATTACCATATGTGGACCTACAGAATGTCTTATCCATCACCAATCCAAACAGCATTGCTTCCGATCAAGGAACTCACAGAAAATGAAATGTGACAGCGGGACCATGCTCTAGGAATTCACTGGTCTTACCATGTTCCCTATGTTCCTGAAGCAGCTGAAGAACAGTGAAATGCCATTGTGACGACTTAGTTAAAGCACAGCTAGAGGGCAATACATTGCAAAGCTATAGCAATGTTCTCCCAGAGGTTGTATATATGCTCTAAATCAGTGCCCAGTCTACAGTTCTCTTTCTCCCATAGTAAGATTCATGGGTCCAGGAATCAAGGGATGAAGAGGGGTGTGGCATCACTATTAGACATAGTGATCCACTAGCAAAATTTTTGCTTCCTGTCTCCATGAACCTACTCCCTGCTGAGCTAGAGATCTTAGTTCCAAAGGGAGCAGTGCTTCCACCAGGAGACCTAGCAATTTTTCCAGTGAACTGGAAGTTAGGACTGCCATTAAGCCACTTTGGGCTCCTCATGCTTCTGAATCAACAGTCAAAGAACGGGGTTACTGTACTAGCTGGGGTGACTGATCTTGATTACCGAGGGGAAGATGCTATTACACAACGGAGGTAAAGAGAAGTATGTCTGGAGACAAGAGATCTGTTACAGTATCTCTTAGTACTACCATGCCCTGTGCTCACAGTCAAAGGAAAACTACAACAACCCAATTCAAGCAGGACTACTAATGACGCAGACCCTTCAGAAATGAGGGTTTGGGTCACCCCATGAGGCAAGGAACTATGACGAGTTGAGGTGCTCGGTGAGGGCAAAGCAAATGTAGAATGGATATTGGAAGAAGGAAATTGTAAGTCCTAGTTACAACTATGTGACCAGTTGCAGAGATGACTGAAGAATGTAATCATTATGAGTATCTCTTCCTGATTTTGTTTTGAATATGTTTGTTTTCTTCCCTCACTTATCCCCTTATCATATAATGTAGATGATAGATGCATTGATTTTACATCACAGTATTTAAATGTTGTCAACATTACATCAGAGTATTTAAGCTACAGGATATCAAGGGAGAAAAGTGAACATCACCCAAGGCCTTTGCATCCTCTTCTGGGGAAAGCATTAGTGCATTTTCAGTTGAACACAGGAGAATTGTATCATGTAAGCAGAAGTATGGCTTCATCACTTTCTTGATTTTTGGAGATTAAGTATGGTTTGGGAGTTGTGCATGGGTGCCAGGTGGACAAGGGGTGGATTGTGACAGTTAATTTTATGTGTCACTTGGCTAGGTTATAACACCTAGTTATTGAAGCAAACACTAATCTAGAAGTTGCTATGAAGGTTTTTTGGATGTGGTTAACGTCTAAGATTGCCCTTGATATGTGCAGGGCCTCATCCAGTCAGTTGAAGGCATTAAGAGCAAAAACAGGCTTCCCATAGAAAAAGAAACTTTGTGGGGTTTTGCCATGAGTTTTAAACCCAGGCTGAAGCTAGCCTCTTCCTACAGATTAGTCAGTGTGCACTCAATCAGAGAACACAAAAATAATTTTAACACAGGATTCAGCAAACATGATTAAGAGGGAAATGTACTATGAAAATAATAAGCACATGTACCTCAATGAGTTATTAATTTTATGCTTATCCCTGGGTTAGGATTTCCTTGGCCTCCCATCCCCTCTCTTGGCACAGAATGGAATGTTGTGAGAGAATTATCCCATTGCAAGCATCAAGAATCAAGCCTGTATCTAGGCTGTGAGAGGTGGAAGCCCACTGTGTCTAATCCATGGCCCTGGGACCAGGATCGGTCAGTGACAGGAGGACTGAACCTATCTTCAGGTTCCCAATACAGAGGCTCATAAATTATAAATTAATCAAATAAGCTTTTAGAACTTGGAGTTCTGAGAGCTTCTGCCCAGAGAGTGTTGGTGGGGTGGGGGATGGGGTTTTGGGGTATGAAGCATCTAGTGATAAATTGGGTTAAGAATCACACAACCTAGAGTCTTAGTCTCGATCTAATACTAACTAGCTGAGTCTGTTTCTTCATGAGTGAAACAAACAAGCTGGACTGAGGTCATCTCAGTGGTGTCACCTAGCTTCAAAAATGTATATATTGAGATTTACAGGTGAATGCAATGAGTTTTGTATTCTGCTTGAAGCCTCTTAAACTCAATTTATCCACTTATCATCTTATTTGTTTGGTCTTGGTCTCCAGGAAACATTTAACTCAGATGTTTTGTTCTGTGGAAAACTTTCTGTCACTATCCCTTTTTCTTCAATTGATGTTGGTTCTTTGAAATGAATATTTATGCAGTTTTCTTAGATATTTAGAATGTTTTAATTGCATTTACAAGTGCAAAAGGAAGGTACTGCTAAATATATAAATTTGCATTAAGGAATTTTTCCTTTTGCAATTAAACATGCTATTGGGCATAGTATAGGAAAGCAATTAAATGTGTAAGAAATCACGTGGATTGTTAGAGATTATTTGGTTTGGGGTCTCCTAGGATACCCAGTTGTTTTTCCACCAACCCACACATCCTCTGCATTCCTAATAAAGCTTTTGGAATCTGCTGGGCTTTTTAAGGCTCTAACCATTCTTTCTATGACCTCACTGTATCATTAAAAATCTAAAGTTATTTAGAATAATTTAATAGTATTAACAAGATTTTATAATTGTATCCAAGGATATGAACTTGTTTGTTGTAACAACCGCCTGAACAGTCCAAAAGGCCCTTCAAAGAATAAATATACCATGTCAAATTTTCAGTAGTTTTATTGAAAAATGCCTCTTTTGTTTCAGAAATAAATAATATAAGGCAGTGAAATTCACAATCTGCAGTTAAAATATAAAAGCAGCAATTCTATGTTCATAGTCTTGCAAACATTTCCCAACTGCTTTTGATAACTAAGAAACATTATGCTCTGGGGAAAAAAAAGTTCATACTAAATATACAACACAAACATGCAATTCCATCTCTGCAGAATTATCTGCAATTTGGCATAAATGTTAATGTGTCTAAAACAAGGAGGTTTAAGGCAATATGAAACTGTATCCAGTTGATACAATAATTTCAGCTACATGGCTTAGGGTTTGTGGTTGTTAAAGGAGTTGGATAAGAGTATTCTATGCCCTAATGTATAACAGAAGATAGAAGAGGAAGATATATAATTGCAATGGAGTTGATTTTCCCCACTCTTTTGGTTTTGGGGGGGCGATTACTTGAATCGTGGTGTAATTGAATTGCAAATAAGTATTGGAAAAGATAAACTGCCTTCTCAAAATATACAGTAGCTCTGGGCTCCAGGACTTACTGCTTAACCTAAGAGTTTCACTGAGGCTGCCCACTGTGCTAACTGAAGGTACATGCCATGTTCTCTCCTTGCAGCTTCTGTGAACAAAGTATCTTGCAAGCATTTTAAGGGCAAAGGCAAAGGTGTCTACAGACTGAGAGCTGCCAGCTTGTCTTCTTGCAGAAACAAGGTTCTCTACAGTCAGAAAGAGTGCTCTTGGATAAAGCAACGCCGGAAGACACACCGCAGAAAAGATGTACGCTGCTCTCTCTGATCTGTAAATAAGAATCCCAACACCTCCCTCCCAGCTTCGTCTCTCAGCGCGCGCCATCCACGGTTCACAGCCCCAGACCGCGGGGCGGGGCGCGCCGCCAGCGCGCGTGGAGAGGGCGCTCCTCTGCGGGCTCGTCCGCGCGGTAGTCCTCGTACTCCTCCTCCGTCCGCTCGGGCTCCACCGGCACGACGAAGGGCTCGCGCTCAGGCAGGTAGGTCCCGCCCTCGGGCACGTAGGGCTCTGTCCGATTCAACATTACAGTTATGGCATGACTTGGAAGGCACACACACAGCCAAAGCTAAATCATCACCCTAGGTGACGGCACTCCAGTCTTAATCTTATAACTATAAATAGATAAGTTACAATGTTTTGATTACTTCCATTTGCAGAGAGAATTTGGTGATCAAATAATGAAATGAAATGACAGAAAAAAAACAAAAAACCTTCAAAGATCCAGCAGTAAGTACAATCATTGCACAAATACCTGGGAAGGGTCAGAGACTGGGCCAAAGAACTGTAAACGCAGTACCTAGGTAGGATTTTCACAAATCCCCAAGTAAATGTTCATGACTTCAAACTCCTTAATTCAAAGAACAACTTGGAAAGATAAGGAGGTGAAGGGAAGTTTATTGGCTCCTAGAAACTGAACTCTGGAGGTGAAAAGCTATCACCAGGTAATATACAGTACATGACATTTGCTGTGACTGTCCCTCACACAGACCGAGTTACAGCTGGTGGGGAAGGAACACAAGTAACTACAGCAAGACAGGAAAAAACAAAACAAAAAAACAAAAATGTGGTTATAAACTTTGGTTTGAAAATTGTAATTACAAAACCCAAATGAGAAAATGTGTACAAAAATAAAAGTAATGACACAAGCCCTGAATCAGACACATCGCTAACAAGCAAGAAATGAGGAGCTTCCATTCGGTGTTATTCCGGCATTGAGCAAGCAGCAGGCTTGGATGCAGAAGCTTATTGTAGAACTGTTAAGTGATTTTAGTGGACAGGATGACATAACAAATCATTTACAAGCCACAATTAGTTTATTATTTACATAAGGCATTTCTCTTTTACCAGGTTAATTGTTTTTCTCAAAATGGCATCATCTCTGCTGGTTAGTAGTTTTATTATGTGCCTCTCTCACAAATGAGGCCTCTTGTGACTGTCTGAACCTTTTAAAACATATTTTTCTACATTATTACTGAAATGCATCTGGCTTATAAACTGCTTTTGTCTCATTCAAGTTAGTATGAAGAGTCTCCACCCGCCTTATGATGTCAACCCGGTTCGTTAACCATATCTGTGGTGAGATTTCCATACAGACTCATTTTCTAATAAGCACGTGCGCAAACATCTCAGAAACAGGATTTTCATGTATTCAAACTGTAAGCAGCACTGGCGACTTAGAAAATTTGTTAGCCGGAACCTGAAACAGGTCAAAGATGATAGTTTTTAAAAGTTGAATTACTATGCAAAAAATATATATACACATCCATCTAAGTTTGTAATGGTTAAAGTATACATATATATATATATATATATCCATATATTTTTAGCTATTCACACACATGCCACAAGACAAGGTAATTTGCATTTATTTTATAAAGAATTAAATTATAATTTTGTGAAAGGGTTGCATGAGAAATATGTGTTAAGAGTAAATACTACTTTTGGTTATATATAAGTATGTACATAAATATATAGATATATAGATATCAGAATTCAACTACTCATGCACTATTTGCTAGTAGCCAACCATACCAAACAGCAGTATCATTTTTAAAACTTGCAAGATGCTTGAAGTTGCACTAATGAAAAGGTCACCATTGATCACAGAGTGAATTTATTTCCAGATATGCATATATCTCCTCCAGTCCTACATCCCACAAAATCAGGCATAAGAGACTTCTGCTCACTAAAATTGTCACACAGTACAATTTCACTACTGGCCCTTTATAAAAAAGTATTAAGTTCTGGATGTTAAGTATCAATTCAATGAATAGGTGGGACAGTGAATTTGTTTCAGTTGTCTGCACCACATTTTCAAATAGTTTACCTACAAATTAGATTCCCAGGTTAAATTTGGGGCATATATTATTGACATTCTATAATTGGATTCATCTAATTCCTGTTCCCAACCTTCAAGTTAAACAATATCATCAATGGGTAGCATTCTTTGTACTTTCAAGGGAAATAAGCATAGATATGTGATATGATTTGGTAAATGTGGGAATATGGGAAGGAAGAGAAAATAATTATGGAAGTCCTTACAGTGAAATAATGTTTTACAATTTAGGAGAGAGCCCTATTATTACATAATCAAAACACACAACGAAGAGAGTTGATAAACTCAAAAAACCCTCGAATCAATCTTCCTTCAATCCTAGAGAACTTTATTTCCATAAATATTCTTTAATTTGGGTGAATCTGATTTCCTACAATGGTAGTAACACACCTGGATATCCTTGTCCGTTGTATGGGATGCTGGCACACTGAGAAGAATCACAATATCCAGGAGGACCTGGGGGGCCCCGGATTCCTAAGTTTCCAGGACGACCAGGGGGGCCAGGGGGACCCCTTGAACCTGTGGACCCTGGCGGACCCGTTCTGGATTCTCCTTGTGGACCTGGTATGGGGTTAAAACAAATATGTTTTCCCTCTTATTAGATCTTGCTCCTGAGGCAGCCAACAATATTTTAACCGGCAGCTCCACTGCCTTGAAACCAGTATTCACAATGTATGATGAGAAAATATTCTCTTAAGAAATCACCAGTATGAACCAAAAGTGTGATGGAGCCTTCTTTCCCACAACTCATCAAGAATTAATTCCAGCCATGCATTGACTTCAGTGACTTTATCCAAGAAAACTGATTTAGCAAGAATTAAGCCAAACTGAAGACACTGATGAATTCCCTGCGTTGCTCCTGCTCTCACGGAGATCCAAGCACCTCAAGGAAAAGGCTATATTGGGCAGCCACACTGGACTTCAGTGAAAACACAGGACTGCCTGAGTATCTGCTCTGCGACTCCAGACTACGTGAAGCAATGTTATTTTGGACCAATGTTATTTTGGACCAAGTTAATATAAATGTAAAAATTTAACCACTAGGGCTGACCTTAGTTGCAAATGTTTGATGGACCTGACAATGAAAATAAAAATCACTTTCAATCTAGTAAACAAAATGTAGAAAACAACTGGACAAATATTATTTCTTGCCAAAACATCAGTAAAGCATCTGTGAATGGAATTTTGCAATGGGTCAGCCCTTTTAGCAAGAACATATATTCTCAGTCTCATGGTTCCATCATGAAGGATACTAGAAAAAAAAATAGGAAATGAAATTGTCCTTGAAGACTACAAGGGCAAACAAAATAAACAGAATTTCCCTAAAAAGGAATATAGCAACCAACTCTCTAGATCACTAAAACTTCATACCCTCAGATATTACAGTCAGTACCTAACAGAACACATGCAAGCATTTTTTGAACAAAGGGAACATAAAAATGAAGAGGTTGTGCAAGTTAACTTCTTGCTAAAACATATACCATGATTGTATGCATGTCCAAAGCTAACAGAATGCAGTTAATGGCTCTCTTGGAGACTGTGTACTCTTTCATATTTACAACATTTCCTTATTTGATGTATGAGCAAACCTACCTGGAGGACCAGGTAACCCCCGAGGTCCTGGAGATCCAGTACCTCTTTCACCTTTCTCCCCTGGCAAACCTAAGGGAGGACAAAAAGAGGGAACACATGGAAAAATTATCTGGAAACATGTAGTTTTCATCTTAACCAATAATACTTGGTTCAAATAGTACATCTCCTTTGTGAAATCAAAACCTAATTTTTCACAGAAGTTCAATCTTTGAGCCAAATTCTTTCTAGACATTTGTGTGTAATTCCAGATTCATGGCCAAGAAACAAATCTGGCCACAAGTCAGGGGAAATATTATTTGGAGGAAACCAACATGTCTAATATATTTAAAAATTTAAGAAGTATTAGTAATTAAGAAAAGAAATATTGAATAAACAGTTAAAACCCATTGAACAACATATTAAAGGTATCTTATCTTTAGTATTCTTGTTTAGTTCAGCAACCAAACCATCAGATTCAAAGAAATATTGAAGTTTTCTCTGGACTTTTAACTACTAGTTTGACAAAAGTGGTTACTCTTGAGTCCTAAAACATCTGTAATCAAATAATCCTATTTTTCTTCCTTTCTTTCAATTATACTTATCTACCATGAAATTATAGTCAATCAAACATGCCAGACACTGAATAAAGGCAGCAAAAGAATTTTGACCTAAAACTATAGGACTGCTTACAGTACATTCTAGTTGCTGGTCGGCTCTTGCCACAGTCATAGCAATTAATAAGGTTTCAGTGCCTGATTTCATTTGCTGAAATACAGTTTTTCCTATTAAAACAAAAAAAATCAGAAAATAGTATTCTCTTTAATGACATCTCCTGACAAAAGCATCCTTTTTCTAAGATATGGATCTCTATGGCCTGAGGATTGCCTGAAAAGGGAGACAAGTTCCTGAAACAACTGCTCTTCTGGGGCTGCCTAAACAAGACTGCCAGATTCAGTCTTCCACGTGCTTTCCAACTAGACCCAGCTTCTATACTTGCAGAGTCTTCCCTTTATCCCTGTGCAACATCCTGAAACACCCACCTCTTTCACCAGGGGGTCCCTGCAGCCCTGGCGTGCCTGGGAAACCTGGTTGCCCCCCAGCTCCTGGTTCTCCTCTGGCTCCCGCACTGCCAGGAGGTCCTGGGGGACCTGGTGGGCCCGGCTGGTTGCGATTAGAGTGGTAATCATTTGGAATCTGATTCAGCATCTGATTGAATCTGTTCATCTGACCTACAAATAGACATAAGAAATCCAATCAGAGAGGGATGAGAGGGTAGAACTGTTTTCTCTTAGTGTCTAGTGAAATCTATTATTTTGTGCTACCACCACCACCACCATCCCCAAAACATTCTAATTAAAATCCTAAAAATAAAAATAAAACATTCCAATCACCCAGTACAAAATGATCCCTGATAAATAACTGTTTCCATGAAATGCTGACTCATAAGCCACAAGCATTATTATGAACATAAAAGAATCGTGAAAGTTTAACCTGGCTCTGATAAAGCCTTGAGGTTTGCCAGCTGGTAACACTCAAAAGAGAATCACTTTTAGATTAAGAAATTAAACTATTTTTGTGTACACCTAAGACAATGATAATCTACCTTAGTGTAAACATGAATCACCTGTGGGATATATTGAGCAATAGATATTTCTGAGCCTCATCTTCAAAAACAATGATTTACTAGGTTTAGGGTGTGGTCCAGGAACTGACATTTTTAACAAGCATGGTAGGTGATCCCAAAGCAGGTGTTCCACACTTTGAGAAACACTGTTTAGGACTGATGAAAGGTTTAAGTCCATACTCAGACTGCAGGCACTGAGTTTTATTACTTAATGAGCCTCAAGGAATGAAAAGAGGTATGTGAAAAATAGGGAGACAAGAAAAAGGCCTTTCCAAAATGGATGTTCTATCATCAAATTAATCTTGTTGGGTCCCTCCCCTAAGGTCACAGAATAACTTAAAGATCAAAATTTGAAGGATCAAATTACTTAGTACTTCAGAAGTTTGCTGCTTCCAGATATTTACTGATAAGGCTCATTAAGAATCCTAATGTAGAAACTGAGAAGTCCTTTTTAAATATGGTTTTGTATTAGACTGAAAGATAAGACTATTATTTTACCTTAATAATCCTCTTTAATATAGCTTTATCTAATCAAATACTGAACTGAAAATGTATAAAAATAAAAGCTCATCAAAAATGAAATACAAACATATATCTTAGAAACTCTCTGACTCAAACTATGCATTTTCTTGCAATTAATTAAAAAAAACTATTCTTAGATTTAAAAGAAAAGAAATTTTACCACTTATCAGTTGTTCACAGACTTGTCTTGCAACTGCTCGCATCATGTTCTGGGAAGCAATGTCTCCCTTGTTAATTAAATCAATGAGAATTGTTAGTATATTGTTTTTATAGTATTATAACTTCAGACTCCAAAGTTTAACACACAAAATAAATGTAAATCACATTTTAAGAAATACATACCCTATCGCCTTTCTCTCCTTTCAATCCAGATGAACCCTGAAGAGATAAGGAATTACATACATTAGAAACTACTGACAAATATGGTCTAGAATAATGCATGAATGGACATGACAATGAAAAGAATGAGGTCTGCTTTCTAATAAATTAGTAAATATGCCACATCACATTTATATCCATGTTACTATTTGCTTTCCATAAAAAGAAACAGAATCAACTTCTCTCCCTCCCTTTCTCCCTCCCTCCCTCCTCTCTCTCTCTCTCTTTCTCTGTCCACCACAGAAGAACATGTCCTCCAAAACAGTGCTGAGGTGAATCTGGTCACAAATTTAAAAGTTATGTACCATGCACACTTTCACAATGCTATTCATAATATAGGCTTAGAACTGAAATACGCAGAAAAATTACCCTTGAACCATTATACTTTCTTCCTGGCTGGTTAGTTCAGCTGGTTACTGTGGAATGTAGACTGCCCGTGAGGATAGCCTGAGTTCTGTTACAGTAAGAACCAGTGGGCTTTTGTCAACTACTTAGTTAAAAATATATCTCTAACCTCTTCCAGTGATTCTCTGTGCATTGGGTATACAAGAGACTTGGTGTCTCCCTTATTAAATGACAAATCAAATGGCCCCATATCCAAACACAACCACAGAGTATTTGTCCCTACTTTGTCATAGGCCTCATACTGGCCATGAGAGAGTCTTGGAAAAAGTTTTCCTTATAGTGCAGGTGGCTTTTGTCTTTCAATAATATATCTCCAGTCTGTCAACTGCTATCAAAAAAGGAATATCCAAACCACTAGATGTTCAAATAATATCCCAAATCATACTACTTCTCACCATATCACAGCCTCCAATATCCTCCCAACTAGTCTCCTTGCTTCCAGTTTTGCACCTCTATAGTCTATTCTCCACAAAGAAGCCAGAGAGATATTTTTAAAAGGAAAGTTAGATCATGTAATACTGCTTTGCTTACAGATCCCCAAGGGCTCCCCATTACACATGGAACAAAAGCAGAGTTCCTTATCACCTCAGCCCACCTATCTGACCCCATCTTTTACCCC
>PVKY010011155.1:0-12176 GCA_004027775.1 Bradypus variegatus
AGAGTGCCCCACCTCCCAAAGCCTTGTAGAGCTTGTTTTCTTCAATTATTAAACAGGCCAGCAGCACTGGGTTATCATAAACAATGTTTCAAGCCCACATTCTCAACAATGTTTGCATCAATGCCTTGATTATCTGCCACTTAACAAGGCGTGTGATTTTCTTTTTCTTAGAGGCCTTGTTTATGGTTGCAAGGACAGACCAAGTCCCCGGCTGCATGGGAACTGGTTTAGTAAGTGGCAAACTCATTCCTAAGCTCTACCATGTTACGATGACATCCTTTCTCCATGCAGCGCCATGAGGGTGGAAGGCCTTGGATACTCCAATAAGGAGGATGGCCTCTACTTAACAATCCTTTGTGACATTTTCTTACAATTACCTCCAGCTCAGCAGTGTGGGATGAGGGATGGGGCAAAACCTGACTTATCCCACTCCTCTGCATAAAACAGAAGGCATGCCTGCCCACTATCCTTCTGCAGGGGTGGCAGCTGTGAGGTTTTGCTGCTTGTTCTTCTCTGGGACTCAGAGCAGACTCATCAAAGTCTCCCAGGATAGGACAGAAACATCTATGTCACCTGTGGTCTCCAACAGCCCCCCGCAGACAGGACAACAGAGAGGGATCTTGGCCAAAGCTGCAGCTTATCTGAGCCAATCTCCCCTTACTCCCCTGCTCTGCCCACTCCCCTCTTGTCTAGTGAACATCCATCCACGAGGCCCAGGACTCGGGTCCCCTGACATCCCATTCAATGCAGAGCCATGGGGCTGCTTTCTGGGCACACTGCTGCTACTTGGCTGAGCCCCAACTCTAATGCCCACCAGGAACCAGTGGAAAGCAGAGGGCACTTCCCCAGGGGTTCGGGTGGGTGCCTAGGAGTCCACCGAGGGCAGGACAGGCAGACTGCACAGAAGTCCACAGCACGGCACTCTGGTCAGAGCTGGGGCATGTCTTGGCTCAGCCACATATGTCCTTGAGCAGACGCACCCCTTGTGACGTGCCAGACACCTCATCTGTTACACAGAGGGGATAATGTCCACAAGCTGTGTGATGCTGTAGTAGCTGTCTCAGCCCTTTGCCCATCCCCAGCAACTCTAATTCTTGTTGCATTTTCATAGATTTTAAAAAATTTGGGGGTTTTGTTTTGTTTTTTCTTTCAAAGCTTTGTCCTTGCATTGAAGACGACTTTCAGCTTCCTGAAAAAAATGCACCACCTCCTCCATTTTACTGCTTTTCTGGAAAACACATTATGCCAGTTTGGATGTATTATGTCCCCCAAAATGCCTTGTTCTTTAATGCAATCTTGTGGGGGGCTGAGGTACTAGTGCTGATTAAGTTGGAATCTTTGGATTGGGTTGTTTGAGAGATGTGACCCACTCAACTGTGGGTAACACCTCTGACTGGATAATTTGCATGGAGGTGTGGCCCCACCCATGCAGTGTTGGTCTTGACTGGTTACTGGAGTACTTTAAAATGAGCGACACAGGCCCAGATGATGCTGCACCCGAGAGAGACATTTTGGAGATGGCCATTGAAAGTAGACTTCTGCAACTCCAGAGTCTGCTTGGGAGAAACTAAGAGAACACCCCCAGATGCCCAGAGAGAAATGCAACCTGGGAGAAAACCAATTTGTACCTTCCCAGATGACAGAGGTTTTCCAGACACCATTGGTGTTCTTCAGTAAAGGGACCCTATTGTTGATGCCTTTGTTTGGACATTTTTATAGCTCTCAGACTATAATTTTGTAACCAAATAAACTCCCTTTATAAATGCCAATCCATTCCGGTGTTTTGCATAATGGCAGCATTAGCAAACCAGAACACACATGATACATGCAAACTCCAGGCATGTAGCAGGTACCCAATGTTTTGTGACTCAATGAGTGAATGAGGTAAGTTGTCTTTTGTCTTATAAACATATTTGTATTTTCTTCAAATACTCCAAAGTGCTGTCAAATTGGTGTCATTTGCACCTGGTAAGATTAGGTTTTCTATTTCATCAGCCGACCTGAAGGTAAATGTTGCTATTGGGTGCCCACCCAGGAGCCACTACTAGGATGTACATGTCTGCACCCCGGGCTACCTGAATCCTCGACTGACCTTTCCCTAGGTTGATGTTGGAGATGATGACAAAAGCACCTCCCTCACAAGGCTGTCACGAAGAAGATTGGGCACAGGGCCAGGTGCAGCCCCAGGAGCCAGAGAGCTCCAAATGCTGTTGTTACCAGCAGCATCTACAGCAGCCTGCTCCAGACCCACACCCAACCAGACCCTACAGCGCGTGCCTCTGTCTGCACCTGCCTGCCCTGCAAACCACACCTGCCAACCTGGTAGAGGTGCATTTACCCGAACCCCATGCAACCTGCTCTTCTCAAAGGAGTGGTGTGTGTTCTGCCCCCTCCCTGCAGTTCTCAACCCACATTCTCCCACCCTTCCAGATAGTTAATCTCCGGGGGTCTGCTCGCCTGGGCTTTATTCAGTATTTCACTAGCCACCATTTGCACCTTCGAAGAATTCCCCAATCTGATAGCACCTGATCTCACCTGACCTCACACCCATCGCATTAGAGCCTGGGGTGCCCAGCCAGTAGAGACCATGGAACAGGGGGTGTCTACCCCGCTGGAAGAGTATTTTTTTGAGCTTTGACCACCTCAGTCCCAGCCACAGCTCCACCAAGTGGGACTCATCCCCTCCCACCTGCCAGTCCCCACTGGACAGCCAGAGTTCAGCCAATGGCCATTACCCCATGGCACCCCCAATCACGGGCTCACCCCTCTCTGCTCACCCCTCCCCTGGGGTTTCCTTCCTACTGGCCACTGCCCCCACTCAACTTGGTACAAGTTTCCAGAATGTTGGGCACAGCCTGCTGACATGGCATCTGCCTCCGCTGCTCTATGGTCCTCTGTGTGCCAACTGTCCCCGGGAGCCCCCAGGTTCTCTGCACCACCTCACCGGCCAGAGGGAGGATCTGGCACACCTATTCATGGTGTGTTGACACTTATTTGGCACCTCTGGTGGTTTGAGGCTGTCTGTACCACAGAAAAACATGTGCTTAAACTTAATCCATTCCTGTGGACGTGAACCCATTGTAAGGAGGAACTTCTGATGGTTACTTCAATTAGGGTGTGGCCCACCTCAATCACAATGGGTCTTAATCCTATTACTGGAGTCTTTTATAAGAGAATGAAATTCAGACAGGAACAAAGAAAGCCAAGGAGGTAAGAAGTGGAAATCAATAAAACCCAGCAGAGAAGGGAGAGGCCAGCAGAGGCCGCCATGTGCTTTGCCACGTGACAGAGGAGCCAAGGGTCACTGGCAGCCAGCTCTGGTCTTTGTGGAGAAAGCATCACCTTGATGATGCCCTGATTTGGACATTTTCCCAGCCTCAAAACCACGAGCAAATAAATTCCCATGGCTTGACCTGACCCATTTCATGGTATTTGCTTGAGCAGCCAAGGGAACTAAAACACGGCCAAACACTGCTGCCTGGTGTCTTCATATCTATTATTTTGCATAATTGCCAGGACAACACCACAAAGGGGCAACTACAGCCTCCCCTTTGTACTCCAGGAAACTACAGCTCAGAGAGATTAAGTAGCTTTACAAAGGACAAGGGGCGAGCCGGGATTCCCAGCCGGACCGATCCCCCGCAGAGCCTCAGGCACCGTCTTCAGCATGTAGGCCCTGACATCATTTCCACCACCCTCCAGTCCCAGGGCCACTAGCCCCGGCCCCCTCCAGCCCCAAGCAAAGCTCACTGTGACTTGGTTTCCCCTCTCCCCGCCTCCATGTCCAGACACCAGGAGCAAATTCCATTCTTGCAGGCTCACAGGCAAAGCACAGCTGCTATTTTAAGTGAAACTGCTCTCTATAAATAAAAATCAAGAAGGAGCAAAGATAAACCTCACATAAAGTGCCCTGAGAGCAGCAATCTGTGTGCTCTTCAAGCAGGCATTGAAACCTTCTCAAAAAAGTAAGAACATGCCAAACCCAAACCAAAGCGGGTGGATATGGAGACAGCATCCATGACGCCACTTAGCAGAGTCCAGTGGCCTAGGGACAGAGCATCTCAGCATGGACCTCATGGAGCTGTCCATGCACCTGCAGGCAGCCTCACCCTGGGGCGAGCTGCAGCGGAGGTCACAGGGGATGTGTGTGTGTATGAATGTATGTGCTCAGGCATCTGTGTCTGCACGAGTGTATATGTGTGCATGCATGTGCAGGTCCATGTGTGACTATGTCTGTGTGTGAATGTGGCCTGTGCATGTGTGTCTCAGTGTATAAGTGTGTAGGTCTCCATATGTACACATATGCTTGTATATGTGCATCTGTACTGTGATGTGTATGTGTACATACATGTGCTGGTGTGAGCATCTGTGGGTGTGAATGCATGTGCCTGTGTGTGTCTGTGTGAGTGTGTGTCTCTGTGTGCCATGGGGTGTGTGTCTCTGGGTGTGAATCTATATGCCCACGTGTATAGTGTGTACGTGTGTCTGTGTGTGAGTGCATGTCTGTATGTGAACCTGTGTGGGAGTGTGTATAAGTGGATATGTCTCTGTGTGCACTGACATGCCTGCATGTGCATGTCTGTGTGTGTATGCAAGTGTGAGAAGTTGTGCCTGTGTGTATCATCTGTGTAAAGGGATATGCTTGTATGAGTGTCTCCATGCACACGTGTGTGTGTGTCAAGGTCTAGGAATTGGGAGATGGACTCCCTCTTGCTCAAGGAAGCTGGACGTCCCCTTCCAGCTCAGGACACCAACAGAAATCTCGGCCTCCTCAGGCAGGTTAGACTGGCCAAGACCTATAAAGAGGCCGAGAAACAGCAGGGAGGTGGTGATTGATGAGGAGAAATGTGTTCTGTTTTCACATATAACAGGAAGTCCCAATCCAAAGGTGAAGGCTAAATTTCAAATGGCAGGGAGATGCCTGACCCTTTCTTCTGCAAATGCAGTAATTCCCTGCACCAGATCTGGCGTTCATGGCATCAGCAGATCCGGGAGGGGAGCTCCAGCCAAGCATCCCGGTGGAAAGTCTTGCATATTTAACCTGTGCTCTGTGAAACACTACCACCTTGATCACATTTAGCTCCTCAATGTGACACCCTGGGGCCTCCTGAGAACCCCAGCATTTTCAGCAAAAGCTGAACCAATGGGAACTTGCTTTTCCCAAGTAGGGAGCAGCATGATTCACGAGGGAACTCCTAGTGCCCACGCTGACAGGCTGCAGAGAAACAGCTTCCCCTCTCCCACTTGGCTCTGGGTCCCCGGGAGAAGTCTGGAGCCGGGAACCAGGCTGGAGCAGGAATGAGTCATCACTGTCCCTCTCTAGAGCTTGTCCAGCTGGTCTACCTTTGTTCTCTACATACCCGCAGGCCCCAAGTGCTCCAGAATGTTACAAATAAACATCAGCACCGAGGAGAAGGGGAGGATATTCAACAAGGCTCTGATAACACCTCACCTGTGTGCACGAATAAGGAATGTCTTCCTGGCTCTCCACCTCTGGTCTAGTGTAGATGCAGCACCTAGCGTGGTGCCCTGTGCCCGACAGAGGCTCGAGGACAACTGGCACAATTATTTCTCAGATTTCCTCTCGGCAAGAGCAATAAATGACCTGCTGAATTGCCACCTGACATCTGCTCGAGGGCTACAGTGTTGAGTTGAGGGTAAAAATATACTGGTATGCAGAGATATTTCTAGTCCATTTTTTCCTAGCCACATGCATCAGTTATCTCATGCTGTGTAACAACCCACCCCCAAAATCAGTGGACTAAAACAGCAGTATTTTATTTGCTCACAATTTCTGAATCAGCAGCTTGGACTGGGCTGGGCTTTTAACATTTTTATTTAGTTACGTATTTATTCTATCTGAGAAGATGTGGGTTTCAGAAAAATCATGTATAAAATACAGAGTTCCCAAGTACCCCCCCATTATTAACACCTTGCATTAGGGTGGTGCATTTGTTACAACTGATGAAGGCACATTTTCATTAGTACTAACCAGTTCATACTTTACACCAGCATTCACTATTCATGTTGTACACTCCTATATGTTGATTTATTTTTGGTTTTTATTCTAGGACCATATACACAAGCTAAAATTTCCCCCTTTTAACCACATTCTGGGCTGGGTGGTTTTTTGCTGATCTCTCCTGGGGCCACTCATGAAGCTGTGGACACCTGTGACTTGAAGGGACCGAATGGCACACGATGGCCTCACTCACACGTCTGGTGGTCAGCGATGGCTGTACCGTGCATCTCCAGCAAGCTGGCCTGGCCTGGGCTCCTCCACGGGGTGGCGGACTAGATCCACCAGAGCGAGGACCGATGTGTGCGAGGTCTCAGAAGCCTGGCTCAGAGTTGGCAGATGGCCACTTCCATTTCATTGGGTCAACCCAGTCAAGGCCAGCCCAGATCTGGGGAGGAGAAATGGGCTCCACTTCTTGATGGGAGGTGTGGATATGTCACCGTGCAAAGGGATGTGTGCAGAGGGGTGAGAGGAATTGTTGCAGCTCCTCTTATCAAATAATCCACCACCTCACATATGGGGCCCAGTGTTATGGAAGGAAAGGGAAGGGGCAGGGAGGTTAGTGTATGTACATGTGTGTGTATATATATGTGTGTGTGCACACATGTGCATATTTTTATATGTAGACATACATTCATTTACTTATGCAGCCCCACCACATGCCAAAAAGTGTGCTAGGCCCTCTGCAAAACACTATATCACATGCTTTCCAATCCCTCCAACCTTGTATTGGAGAAACTAGCACAGAGTGGTTATAATAACTTGGCAGGGCCCCGGAGCTGGTAAACAGGCAGGGCTGGCACTCGAACCTGCATCTGTCTTGCAAGACTGGGTGCCAACCAGCCTCCTGGAAGTGCTTCCTGCAGTCTCCAAACCTCACATTTATTATCCACCTGTGTGTAAATAAAAGGACACAAAGATTTTGTTTTTAAGATACTGCTCTGCAAGAGAAACTTGAAACATATTGTTTCTTGACTACAAAATCCCAGTTATGTACATTTACTCAGGGTGCACGAAACTTAGAAGTCTGCAAGTGCTGCATGGTTAGCACCTTCAGCTGAAAACAGCTTCTCCCATCCTTTGGGTCAGACCAGGAACTCCAGACGCAGTCACCCTCTTGAGTGCCCCCACACACATCCCAAAAGCCCTCCACCTGCCAGACACCACCATCTTATCCTTTTCCGCCTTGTGCCCAGACTTGCTAGAAATGCAGAATCTCAGGCCCCAGCCCAGACCTACTGCCCCAGAATCAGCATTTTTGCAAATCCCCAGGTGTTTAGTGTGTGCCTTGGAGTGTGAGACGTGCTGCCTCTACAGATATTTCAGGTAGCAAAGCTGACTCAGCAGGTTCTTTAACGTTATTGATCCCAGCTTGGTTTTTATTATTTACATTATTTGTGGGCAAACACAAGTTTACACATTCCTAGGTGAACCCAATGTGCAGCAAAATTTGAGAACCTCTCTGGGTGGAGCTGGTCACTCAGAGTGAGGCACGTGGATGTGTAGCAAAGGCCTCAGGTAAGAGCTTGTTAGAAATGCAGGATCTCAGGCCCACTGTGATCTACCAAACCAGAACCCGCATTTCAACGAGAGCCCCAGGAGATCCGTTTAAGCATGCAAGCCAGGGTACCACCGCACTCTACCCTGGCCTAAGGACAAAGCCTGACCCCTTGTCTCGTGCCCCCCTGCCTGCCATGCCTCCCAAGTGCTTGCTCCAGTTTCCATGCTGGAGGAACCATCGAGCCACTGACTGCTCCATATGCAGTCACAAATACAGTCTTATGACAGTCACTGGCTGAGGGGGGTAAGACAACACTGGATCACAGCCCCTTCCCCCATGCCCACCTTCACCACGGAGGAAAGTTAAGTCCTCATCCTCACCCCAGCCTTTTGTAGAACAGGGTACCGAGACACAGCTCTGGCCAAAGGGAGCTGTGAGCCCACGCCTTCTGGTGGGCTGGGGGGGCCCTGTCCATCTGCCCCACTTCAGATGCAATGGCTGGGGCTGTAGCAGCCATCCGGGAACCTTGAGGGAAAGGCCGGAGGACTGCAAAGTCACCAGTCCTGCCTCCATGACCTCCTGACTCAGCACCGGTGGCCTCCTCTCTCCAGACATTTGTCATGTTATAAAAACAAGCCTGATCACTGAGCTCTGTGTCCCCAGTGCTCTGTTTGTTGCAGTAGCACTTCTAAACTATTGTACTCACATGCTTGCTTAAAGGAGACATGACTGTGCAACATAAATAAAAAAGAGAAAACAAGGAGAAAAAAGCAAAAGCACTAGATCCAAATGAGTGCTGCCAGCCACCTGTTACTGCATGTCACTAGATGTATGAGGTCCTGAAACGTCAAATTTTTCTCACCTCCCCCTTCCATGTTTCAGTGAAAACATTGGAGAGTGACGGCCTTGAACAAAATTCCCTGATGTAACAACAAATGCACCCAGACAATGTGCAGAAATGCTGCTCTTTACCCAGTTTCTGACTGATGGACCCACATTCTAGAATAATCTTTGGAAGAACAATTTGACACACCAAGAATTTACATACACACAGGAAAATTATTAAGGAGCTATGGAAAGATTCATAATTCAAAATATATCTAGCTTATTTCTTTATGAGAAAAGATTCCATTTTTCATTCATTTGTTATCTAAAGACCAACCACATATAGGGCAAGTAATCTGAGTATTTTATTTTTTAGTATTTCTGGCAGACCGTATTTTCCAGAGGTGGACACATAATATTCCCCAGCTCATGTATGTTCCTATAATGTGTTCTTAACATTCCTCTCACTGAGAAGTGAGATCTGTGTCCCCTGCCCTTGAATTTATCTGGCTGTAACTCAAAAGAAATCAAAAGAATGTGGTAGAGGTGATGTTATGTGGCCATGTCAGGGGAGTCCCTGCAACTCTGCTTTTTTTTGGATCCTCACACTGGAGACCTGAGCAGCTGTGCAAGAAGCCCAGTACCCCGAGGCGGCCATGCTGTCAGGGAGCCCCAGGAGCATGGTGGAGAGAGGGGGCACAAAGAGATGCCTGGTCAGCCCCCAGCTGCTGCTCCCCACTCTTCCAGCCCCAGACACCCTCCGACTGCAACCACCTGAGACACGGAAGCTGGAGGCACCCAGCAGACCCTTCCCAAACCCCAGCCCACAGTAGCTCTGAGAACGTCACGCTCCTCTTGGTGGCAACCTGTTATCTGCCAACAGATAAGCGCCACTGTGGGTGAATTAGTCTGATACTATCGGCAATTTCTCTCCTGGTGAGCATGAGCAGATGGGGTTCCAAAGGTACACCGACCTCTGACCCCGATCCTGCACCCTCTCCCGGGAAGCCCCCTCCTTTCCACTTCGCCTCCAGTCAATCCCTACCATATTTCAGGTCTCAGCAGAGTCCCTGGAGAGGGTTTGCACATTTTCATCTCTATCCCTCACGTCTACTCTGAGATGGTGGCACCAATGGCAGATGTTCATATAGGTGGCAGGTGAGGCTTCTTCACATGTACTTACTGTGGGGGGCTTGGAGCCCAGGGGCAGGGTGAGAGGGAGGGGCTCGCTCAAGTGGGGATGGCAGCGGGAATGGCAAGGGGCATTCAAGAGGCTGGAGGGGGCCAAGGGGAAGCCCGAGAGAGTGTGAGCACTCACTGAGCCGGGCTGCTGGCTGGGCTCTGGGCATCGGCCGGGGGGTGCAAAACACAATTAGGGAAGGAGTTCCCAGTCTAGTGTGCATGAGAGGATGAGATTATTTCTTTCCCAGTGTTTCAGGTTTTTTTTTTTCCTCCTGATAACAACAGAAGTAATTAAGTACATAAGTACATAGGAGAAAATAAAATCCATGTATAATCCCACACCTGGAGCAATTCATTGCTATGTTGGTGCATCTCCGGATCATTTTCCACAAGTGCACACTTGTTCTTCTTTCTCTGCATAGAAGTAGATGCAGTCTTGAAGCCCACCTTTTCACAATGTCCCAGGCTTTGCACAGACACCCTCTCTCCAGTGTCTAGTAGGCTCCAGTTTTCCCACTTCCCCAAAGCTCTGGGGTGAGCATGTAGGTGTAAAAATCTTTACCCAGAATTCTGATCATTATCTCAGGATAGGTTTTGGTTTAAATCATTTCTTCTTTTTAAAATGTTCAAACACAATCCATGTTTATTTTTGTACATTCAAACCACACCAATGTGTATAAAGCAAAAACACATTCCAATTTGTACTCTTTCCCATCTAGCTGTGTACCATTAACTGATTAGGGTACAGTCTTCAAGAAACTTCTAAATGAAGATATATATATTACACCCCCACACAGAAAAACACCTTCTCGGAAGTTTTAACATATTTTTCTCTAGCTTTCTATCCTCGTTAGTTCATCTCGCACAAGCATCCATGTAAATACATAGGAGTCTATCTTGTTATTTTAAGATCATCGCTCTATTTATGTAATACTCAACCATCCCAGCTTTGTAGGAATTTAAGTTGTTTCCAGTATTTCCCTAAAATACATTCTCCGTAGTTCACTTATGGGGCCAAGGATGTAAAGGAAATATCTCAACCAACACCTAAAAATAACTCTGGAGACAAGGACCTCTGAAGACCCCAACGCCAGTGAGCAGCAGACCAGACGTCTGCCCATGGCCTGGCACGCCAGAGCAGCAGGGGCTTCTGAATCTTTGCAATTGGATTGGGAGAAGTGTCTTCCCTGACTTCAGTTTGTATTTTCACAATTACAGGTGAAGACAAACATTTTTCTATATACGTATTAGCCAATTCCATTTCTTCTTCCCCACTTTTTCTCCCCATCATGAACTCAATTTCCATCCGCCTGTTTCTATTTTCTTATGATCTGTTCTCTAAGGATTATGAACCACTTGTTATATTGCAAATGTTTATCTCCAGCTTCTTATATGCTTTTTAATTTTGTTTACAGTGTCTGCTATGCAGAGTGTGTAATATATTTAGTCAATCTTTATCGACACTTTTCTTGTTTGAAAATACTAAGATATTCAACTGCAGGCTCCTTGTTTATTAGCATCTCTTCATAAATGTATCTATATTCACCCAGAAGTTTTTATGACGTGTAGAGATGTCGCTTGATTTTATACCCAAGCAGCCAACTTCCTGCACACTATTTGTTGAATGGCCTGACTCTTCCCTGCTGGTTAAGAAGCTGCCTTTACCACACATTAAGCTCTTGAGGGTGGAGTCTCTCTTGCATTCCCACTTGTCCACACGGCAAATTACATGTAATTGCAATGGTTTGACAAGCCTCCCTTTGAGAGCTGGGGTCCAATTCTTCTCTCCTTGGATCTGGGCTTATGTAGGGACTCACTTACAGCCAATAGAACATGGTAGAGCTGATACCAAATGACTCCTGAGGGCAGATTACAGGAAACTTGGACCTCTGTCTGTTCACACTCAATAGGGAAATCTGGTGAGCATGAGGCCACCGAGCTGTAAGGAAGCCCCAAAAGGCCTCGTGACAGTCCCAGGGGAGCCCAACCCAGGGGCCAACACAAAGTGAAGAAGCTTCTGGACGAGTCCAGTCCCAGCTGTCTAGTCCCTCCTGCTCTTTGACTCTTCATAGCTGAGGCCCCAGATGGGCCATCCCTGCTGTGCTTGGAATTCCTTGCCCATAAACAAGGAGCACTAAGTTTGCGGGAGGGGGCAGTGTGTTACACAACAGCAGATGACCAAAACAGCCTGCCGATCATTTGCCAGGACTTAGAACCTTACAGTTCCAATTACTGTCACTTTAATATGTGTTTTTTATTAGCTTGTAGGACAAGTCATCCACCATTCCTCTTCATTTTCAGATAATTTCAGCATTGTAGACTGATAATTCTTTCACGAGCTTTCACATAATTCTGCAAAGTTTTAAAGGAAGGAAAAGAATCTGGGGATGAGGATGAGGGAAGAGCCCAGGAGTTGAGCTGTGTCCTGGTGTGGATATTGGGATAGATGTATGTCATCGTCACAGAAAGCAGTCTGAGAGGAGAAGGTGGGCAGTGAGTTCAACTGATTTGATCTGCCTAGACACACACAAGGGGTAGCCAGGAAGCTGGTGGATGGACAAAACAGAGCCACAGGCACGGTGTAGGGATAGAAAAGTAAATCTGGGAGCTGGCAGCATGTAAATTACAGCCAGGGCAAGGAACTAGAGT
>PVKY010011156.1:0-7500 GCA_004027775.1 Bradypus variegatus
CACCAGCATCTGCCTCTTCCTCCTTGTTGAGCCACCGCGAAGCCACCACTGAGGAATCTCAGTGCACAGAAAGCCTTGGGCTCCAAACCTGAGCCCTGCCTGCCCCGAGGCTGTCCACTGTCCTGGCAGGCTTCCTCCAGGCCGTGGGCCTCCCGGAGCAGGGGCTGCCTGCCTGTCCCTCTCTGTGTCCCCTACTGCCAGGGGGAGCACAGAGGAGGTGTTTGGCCCACATTCACTTTAAGGAAGAAAGGACAACTGTCCCCTGAGGCCTCAGGCCCTGAGCAGGGCCTGACACAGAGGGAACGACCTGGCAGGGGCCTCAGGCAGTAGAAGCTGATGACGGAGGAGGCCCCTCGTGCAAGGCCCTTCAGCAAGAAGCCCCAAGCCACGTCTGAGGGAGAAGCAGCGTCCATTAAGTCCATTAACTTTAACACTGAAATCAATGTTGCAGCCACCAGAAGTAATTAGCGTAATTCACATTTCAGATCAAGAGATTTTTGAAAACCAAGTTTAATTACATTGAAAAATGACAATTTCATTTTCTCTCCCTAGATAGGTTCCCTTGACGCTCCCTACACTTTCATTAAAAAGAGCACTGGTCACAGGGTTGGATTTGTTGTTGTTGTTGTTTTAATGCCATTAAGCCAAAGAAGTCCTTTGGCTAGCAGGTCAACACAGTTTAAGTGGCTTCGATATGTTTCCATCCTTGTATCAAGACAGAGTGAGTGGCTGTAGGCCTGAGGGAATCTAGTCTGGGTCCTCCGGTAGCCAGAGTGGTTCTAAGAGATCATGAAACCCATTTTACAGATGAGCAAACGGAGAACCAGCCAAGGGAGGAAACCTGCTCAAGGTCACCTCACCCTGTGGTAGGTGTGAGAGGTGCAGAGAGGGCCCTTGCCCTCAAAGGGCAGAGGAGATGGATATGTGGCCATGACAGGGTCAGCACAGCCCGGCATGGGGAGCCAAGAAAGGCTGGCAGGAGGAGCAACTTCTGATCGGAGTCTTGAAGAAGGGAAGGCTGCCGTTCCAGATGGGGGAGAAGGTGTGGCTGAGGCCAGGCAATGGGCAGGAGACTCGAGTGTGTCCAGGCCTGGGTAGAAGATGTCCACTCAGGCTCTCCTGGGAAATGAGATCTGGGGATGCTCCATATCCCCTCACTACGATTTCTCAGACAGGAAGCCCTTGCATCCATCTGAGGATGTTGGGGTTCCCGGTAAATTAAAGATGGAAGGCAGGAAGCCACTCCTGCCCCATCTTATCCTGTCCCATCAATATCCCATGCTCTGCCACCATCCTCACCCTATTTACTCCTTCAGCAGGCAACCAGCCCCCACCCTAAGTGCCTTACTTCATCTCTTTGTCACCACCCTCACATCTATCCCTACCTCCCACCATCCCCCACCCCCGTCTCAGCCGGACCCCCCCTATTTTCAGCATCCCTCAAGTCGAGCCTCGTCACTGCAGCCTCTGTTCCCTCCAACAGATGCATCTGAACCTCCCCCACCCATGACTTGGTCCCATGTGTTTGTTTAAGAGGCTGCCATGGTGCTAATTGCTGTGTTTATTCCTGCTCAGCAAATGCGTTGTTTTTGCAGGCATTTGCTTGAGTGGCTCTGGATGCCTGGTCTTGCTTGTTTTCCTTTTTGCGGGGGAGGAAAAGAGAAGCATCCCTCTGACCTTTTCTTCTCGAACTGCCTTTCTGGGACAACAGATTGGAACCAGGACTGGGGTCTGTCCCCACTTCAGTCCCACCCTCCTCTTCAGAAAGGGGACCTGGGCTCTGGCAGGGGTCAGGAGAGATCAGTCTGGCTATTGGGGGAGCAGGGGCAGCATTTCCCTCTATGGAATCTTGTGTGCATCTTCCCAGTGACCCCCAGGGCCAGGAAAGCAAGCATGAGCTCAATGGCTGTACAGGCTGGCCCGGCCTGTTCTCTAAGTAAAAGAATAACCTAGATGAAAATGCTGTGCTTCGCTGGATCTCAGAAGATGAGGCAATAAATGTAAGCCATCCCAGCATCCAGGGATCCCCAAGAAGGCTGCGCAGCCAGGCAGGCCTCCAGCTCCCAGCACCCCCTTCCTTTGCCAAGCTGCTCCATTGTGTGGGCTTGCAGGCTCGGGGGATGTGCTTGCCAGGGTGTTCTCATCACAGCCCCTTGCTGACAGGCCCCACAACCCCTCCCCTGGGCCCCACCAGCCAGGCCAGGGTCAATGGGATTAAAGGCTCAATTCACGCCAGTCAGTTCTCTGGTAACACGATTTCATTAGAGGCAGGCAGGGAGGAGAAAGGACGGAAACAGCTGGTGTATAAATTATAAAGTCTACTTTGTACTGAGTGAGCACACCTTTCCCCAGCCACATGACCAATTAATGTGGTGGGGAGTGGACTTGAAGTCAAATTGTCTTTTCCCCCTCTCTCCTGGGGCTTGGTTAACAACAGGTCCCTGCAAAGCTGGGAGAAGGGAAGATTATGCAAAGCTATCATCATATGAAAATAGCATATTAACATACTGCCTGTGAGCTGTGTCCAATCAGTTCCCTCCCAGTGGCGTGTGTACGAAACAATTAGAAAGGCATTTCTACCACGCTTCTTTAATACATTCTGGCATTAATATAATCAAGGCGTGGGGGCCTAGACATCTTGCAGGCACAGTTTTCTGTAACACCCCTGGGAGGTTGCAGGGGGAGTTGGTAGGATCCTGGAAGGCGGGGATGGGACGCCGGCTGTGCTCCCCTGGACCAGAACCACAGGCGCAGTTCCCTGGGGAGATGCCCTGGGCTTTGCCAGCCCCCCACAGCCTCTGTCTGCCTGGGGGCAAAGGCTTCCTTCCCCCTGAGCAAGGGACCGCAGACCTCCATGGCTCCTCTACAGCAACAGCAAGAAGTTCCAGAGTCAGAATGACCCTTTAAAAATATCCTGTTAATCCTGTACTAACATCCCCAAAGAACTTGCATCTCAAATGCCCTCTCCTTCCTGGGGCTGTGGTCTAGCCCCTGCCTACCTCTCCAGCTCTCTGTGCATGGTTCTTCACCACGAAGGCCACCTTCAGCCCGCCAGCCTTCTTTCTGTCTTTCTGCTCACACTCCGAGCTCCCCCGCCACTGCCCCCACCCCCAACAGGCCTTTGTGTTTGCTCTTCCCTCCGCCTGGTATGATTCTCCTTCTCATCCTGCTGGGCTCAGATCCTCAGAGAGGCCTTCCCTGACCAACACAATCTAAGCCAGCTCCACCCCAGTCAGTGTCTGCCCCGTCTTGTTTTCTTCATAGCCCTTGTCACACTCTCAAGTTTTCATGTGAATGGATGTGTCCTGTGCTTAGTTGTAAGCCCTTTACAGGGGATGTACCCCCTTGTAAGCCCACTAGAATGTAAGCCCCTTGAGGGCAGGGACTTGTCTGTCTTGGTCACTGCAGTATTCCTGGTGCTAGAGTGGTGCTGTGCACATAGTAGGTGCTTGGTAAATATATATATATATTTTTGGATAGTGAATGAATGAATGAATGATTCCAATCTTGGCACCTGAGAGTTTCAGGAAGAACCAGGAAGACCTAGTGGGGATCCTAGCTTTGCTGCCATCTGCCTATGTGGCCTTGGGCAACCTGGCTCCCTCTCTCATTCGCCTTCACTCAGTGCCTACTGGTTGCCCAATTTTGGAGGGCCAGGAGAAGTAGAACCAGAGGTGGTTCCCACCCCATGGGCTCTAAGTCTAATTGGGGAAACAAGTCTAGATATGAGAAAAGAGGACCAGTTCACTAAGTCAGGATATGAATACAGGGATACAGGGGGGATGACACTGTGGGAGTCAAGAGCCTGGGGCCAGTTCTACCACTAATGTTACTACGTGACCTCGGGCCAGATGTTGAACCCTGTGGACCTCAGTTTCTTCACCTGTAAGGCAGACCATAGCTGGACACTCTTGGAACTTATTGAGTCCAACTACCTATTTTCAGGGATGGGTAAACTGAGACCCAGAGAGAGCAAGGCCTTGCCTAGGGACAAAGAGTGATTTGGTGGCAAAGCTGGGGCCAAGGTCCAAATTGTGGTCTGTGTGCTTCAGCAGGATGTCAGATCCTCTGCCCCTGTCTGCCACCAGCCTCATGAACAGCTCCAACTTCTCTTGCAGGTGGAGGGTGGGGGGTGGGGTCCAGCTGGCAGAGAAAGAGCCAAGAGCCCTGACCATGCCCCTCCTGCCCTCACAACACAGGGAGTCTGCAGATGGGGACCGTATCTGTGTGAAAGCATCACCAGGCCAGGAGCTCCTTGGGCCTGGCCATGGGACCTCTGGAAAGTGGCTTGCTGGTCACTCCTCTGATTCTGTATGAATAAAGCCTTGTTTCTATATGCAAGACCCAGCACAAACAAGGCCAGCTCTGGTTCTTTCTTCCCTACCTGCTCTAACACCCCTAGGATCTCACCTCACTGAACCCCAGCATCCAATTCAATTCTGCAGTGTAACCAACCAGAGTTTACTGAGCATCTGTAAACACCAGGCACTGTCCTAGGTGCTGGAGATGGTTCCACCCATGAAGCTTACATGTTATAGGGAGAGAGGAGAGACAAATGCACACACTACTACGCTATAAATTATGGTGGGTGAAAATAAGTGCTATAAAGATACATATGGCATAGGAAGGAGGAGGCTAGTGACCATGGTGCAATTATATAGGGTAGCCAGAGGAAGTGACATGGAGAAGGTGACACGTGGACAGAGACCTGGATGAAGTGATGGAGCTAGGAATGCACATATCTGGGGAAGAGCTTTCCAGGCAGAGGGAACAGAAAGCACAGAGGCCCTGAGGTATGAGGATTCTTGGCATATCTGAGGAGCAGCAAGGAGGCCTGTGTGGGAATGGAGTCAGCAAGTAAGAGAGTAGTAGGAAGTTGAGGCTGAGTGGTCGGCGGAGGTGGGAGGAGGACGCTAGTAAAGACTTTAGTTTCCGCAAGTGAGAGATGGGAGGACATTAAGGAATGGTACGATTTTATTCACAATTACTCTGGCTGCCGTGGGAGAAATGCTGAAATGGTCCATAAGAGGAATAAGCAGGGAGTGGTCAGCAAGCTGCTGCAGTGCTCCAGGCAATGGTGATGGGGGTTTAGATTGGGGCATGTGTGGTGAGAAGTCACTGGATTCAGCATGTATTTTGAAGGTATGACGCATAGGATCTGAACTGGAGGTGGGGTTCAAGAGAGAGAGACGGTGAGGGAAACTCAGATGGTCCCGAAGGCAAAGCTTCCCTCTGGAGGGAGGGAGCCTCCTTCCTGGCCTGCTGCAGGGGATCCTGGCAAGTCACTTCCTTGGACATTGTCCCTTTCAGCCTCCAACGATGTTGGGATTGTTGTTGACTTGCCCAAGGCACTCAGAAAACAAGAAGCCTCTTCAGGGTGCAAACCCAAATCCCCTGACCTGAGTACATGTGACAATGGCTGCTGCTTCTGTCAACCTCTGCCCTCCATCACTCTAGGGTCCTATCCTGCCCTCCCCCTTAGGGGCGCAGGGGGCTGGGGGGGCTGCCTCAGGGTAGGGCTGGTGGTCTCCCAGAGCTGAGGAGCATGTCTAGCCTCCTTCCCTCTGAGCAGGGGCATCTCCACAAGGCTGGAGGGACAGCTAGGGCCAGGTCCCCTCCCCTGCCCTTCAGATGTCCCTCCAGCCGTCAGCTAGATGCCTGACCCTGCAGCCTGACAAGCCCTCTCATGTCCCTTTGGTGGATCCTTCCCAGACTTCACAGGGCTCAACATATCAGGAAACAAGCAGCTGGCTCTGTAGCAACTTCAGTGTTGGAGACATATCATCAGAACAACAGCCTGGGCTTACACAGAGAACTTTTCCAGGCATCATTAACTCATCTCTTCCTCACAGCTCTAATTGTCTCCGTTTTATAGAGGAGTGTGGGGCTTAGAGGAGTCAACAATGTGCTCCGGGGCACAGAGCTGAGCTAGGATTGGAACCCAGGTCGTCTAACTTCAGAGCCCATGGTTACTACTGAGGAGATGGAGTGCAGGTTCTGCCTGGGGTTGAGGGCAGCATCCCAACCCATTTCCCGGATCTGACGGTCATTCAGCTCTCGACTGGGAGCTCCCCAAGTCCACTCAATGAGTCTCTTCCTGTTGGGATTTCCGGTGCCCAGCCCTTGGGAATAATTAAATACTCAGGAACTCCAGGAGCTGTTCTAAGCACTTTGTGTATAGTAACTCATTTAATTCTCAGACAGCTATGAGGGCAGTACAATATGATCTCCATTTTACACAGGGAAGCTGAAGCCCAGAAGGTAAAGTAATTTACCAAAACTCACACAGCTTATCCCTGGCAGAGCTGGGATTGAACCAGGTGGTCATGCTCTTTACCTCTCCGAGGCAGAGGCAGCCGTTAGTGTTGGTGGGGGCTTGAGACATGAATAAACGAATGAAACCCCGCTGAGTGCCTGCTCCCTGCCTGTCACTAAGCCAGGCACGAGGGACCCAGAGATGAAAACACAATTCCTATTTTCAAGGACAGGATGGGAGGAGGGAAACAGACAATTCTAGGACCAAGTGGTAAGAGTGCTGACGGAAGGAAGGCAGAGAAGGTAAGAGGATGCAAGGCAGCCAGGCTGGGGAAGGTAGAGGAGAGGGAGGGCCCTCCAGGCAGTGGGAATGTCTGTGCAAAGGCCTAGAAGAGGCGAAAGAGCCCCCTACGCTCCAGGAACTGCACGTGGCTGGAAAGGCCCAGTAGAGGGGCTGTGTGAGGGGCTCTGGGAACACTGAGGAGGGACCTGGAGGGGGAGGCACGGGGAGGATTCCTGTGTTGTTACACATACGCATACACACACATGCGGGGTGCTTGCACACATACACTCCTGCCTCCTTCCCTCCCAGAATCTGGGAAGCACTACATAATCTTTTTCTAATTATGAAGCAGACTCTATAGCAGAAATCTAATTACAAATCACCTAAAAGTTGTTCCACGCTGGAATCCATGCATTATGCATTCCCTGAATTATGCACCCGTCTCCTTCCGAGGGGGAGGGAGGGAGGTCTGTTCTCCAGCCACTCTGTTCCAAGGACAGCAGTGCCTGGAATCTCAGGATCTGCTCCCATGCCCTGAGAAACGGGAGATGTTCGCCTGGCCCGGCCTTGGTCTGACAGCTGTGAGAACCGGAAGCTGGGAGGAGCCACCCAAAGGGGAAAGGGGTACAATGGGTTTGGCTGTGGCTGGCTGTGGCTTTGGGGGAACATGGCTTTCATTAGCACTGTGGACAGATCCTGAATGCCCAGCACCCGTACCTGCCTCTCACAGCAGCCACCCTGTTCCCAGGACCAGAAGACCAGCCTCCCTCCCCCTGGGGCCCTCCTCCTGCTGCCTGCAGACCTGCCTGGGCCTGAGGCTCAGAAGCTGAAGGCCGGCCTGGGGCCTGGGGGCACGAGGGGTCTGGACAGGCTCAGCAGAGGGCCAGGGAAGGGGCCAGGCCTTGGTGGCTGTTGGGGAGGGTGCTGGAGAACAGAGCCAGAGCATTCTCTTTCCCCCTTGG
>PVKY010011156.1:10000-12183 GCA_004027775.1 Bradypus variegatus
AAGTGACAGAAATCCAACTTACTCTTGGAACATCCAAGTGAAGAGAAGAACAAGAATAGAGCTGGGCTTTAGAACAAAATAGAATTAGGGAACAGAACACTGCTGGGCCTGTGTCTGTCACCCATCTCTCCTTATCTCCTCATGCAAGCTTAGTCTTTGTTTCTCCACAGAACAGCTTTGTCTGCATGATAGAGAATATGGATCTTCACTTTTACCTTTTTACAGTTTCAGCCACAAAGAGGGACTAACCTCATCTCTCTTGGGTCCCAAGTCCCAAACTCCCTAGGGTAGAGACCTATTGGACTAGCTTGGATGAGGTGTCCACTCCAGGGTCCGTAAGGCCATGGGGGTGAGATTATGTAAGATGTGAACATTCTTCACAGGAGACACATGAATGGAGTGATGAATGGAACAAAGTCCTCAGAAGGGTGAGGGATGCTAAACAGACAATCCCATAGCTGTCTTCTGCAGTAGTCATGCACCCGGGCACACAGCATGGGGCTTGGCCATAGGAGGCACAGAAGACTATTTGCTGGATACAAGGGAAACGGGAGGGAGGATGGAAGGCTTTCAGTCCAGGCTAGCAGGTAGAAGTCTTAGCCCCACCTCCATCCCTTGAGATGGTTCTGCTGGGCCTTTGCAGATCTAGGCTTATCCTAGGCCATTTGGTTCTAGGCCAGAAGCTTCCAGCCCCCAAGTTCCTGTTACAAGCACCTCCAGGCAAACGCTCAAGGTCAGGCTGGGCTATACTGGGTTGGGAAGGGGGTTGGAGGTGCTGCCCTCTGGGGCCTAGGTTTGTGTGTTATCACTTTGATCTAAGAGTTGCTGAGACAACTTGCTTGGGGCCCTAGGCAAGGCATGAGGTAGCAGAGGGCCCACCTTAGCTGTAACCTATTGATCCAAGGGCCCAATTGGGATCCTGTAGGAATAGAGCTTGGAAAGCAGCTCCCTGAACTTTTGTGTCCACAGGCCTGGGCTACAACTTCAGGTTCAAAGAGTCTGGCCTCCAACTAGCAGAAAGGGGGAGTAAGGGATGGGTCCTGCCATAAGCCCTACATTTGGAGCGGTTGAGGTAAAATGGTCAAGGGTGGAGTCAGGATTAATATCTGGCTGAACTCAAACAAGAGACAATCCTGAAATGTGGGGCAGCATTAGACAGGAGGCAGCCACCTACCCTAATCCCCCTACCCTGGCTCTCTACTTGAGCCATGCCTTCAGCCAAAGGGAAAGGCCTTGGATGCTTCTGCATGTCCTCCCCATTCCACCCCATCTCTGCCAAGTCAGTGAGCACCAGGGAACTTCTTGAAGTAAGGAAGAAGCAAGGGATACATCAAGTATGTATCCAGGCCAAGGGGCAGAGGTTCCTATCCTGGGCAGTTTCTCAGAAACCAGGGGTCTGGCAAAGCAGAGCCTGGAATTAGAAACTTGGAACTTGAAGAAACCATAGAGATCATTTTATTGATGGGTATAGAGAGGTTCAGTGTATTAGTTAGGATAAAGTCTAAGATGCATAACAAAGACCCCCCCCACAATGCAGGGGCATGAATAAGATGGAACTTTATTCCTATCATAATAGGAAATAAGAAGTCCAGATTGACAGGGCTCTGCCACAAGATCACTCAGGGACCCAGTTTCCTTCCATCTTGTTTCTCTGCATCCCTTAGGATGCTGTTCTCACCTGCATACTCAAATCTGGGTGCTAGAATGCATATTCCAGCTTGTAGGAAGAGAGGCAGACAAGAAGCCTTGAATAAGCAACTTCTGTATAGCACAAGAGGCTTACATCTCTTCTACCTACAAATGAAAACTAGTAACTTGTCTACACCTAGTTGCAAGGGAAGCTGGGAAAGACAGCGTTTGGTTGAACAGCTCTGCACCTAGAAGGAAGGGGAGACCAGATGTTGGAGACATCACCAGCAGTCTGCCACACTTAGGAAGGGGAAGTTGCCTGAGATCTTCAGGAAGTGGGGTCAGAACTAGCAGCAGGATCCAGGCCTTAGCAGCCTCCACCAAGTCTTAGCAGCCCGAGTCTGCACCTGCAGTTTTGAGGGTTTGAATTTGGAACCTGTTCCCAGAGCATGTTTCCCCAGGGCTGGGTAGGTGGCAGACTGTGACTTCCAGCCCTGATAGGACACAAATGTTTCTGTGACTCACGCCAACACACAGCCTGAGCACAGGGGATC
>PVKY010011157.1:0-12183 GCA_004027775.1 Bradypus variegatus
TCATTTCTACTTCAGCAATTTCTCTTCCTTTTAATTATGTGTGAACTTGAAGACCTAAAAAATCCATTAGAACAATGATGTAAAATGAGGTAATGAAGACTTTAAGCCCATGCCAAGGGGCTTGGAAGAAGACACAGGCTGCTCCTGTGAGCTAAGGACCTAAGGAGACAGACCCATTTTGATGCCTGAAAAGCCTTTTATTTCTTACTCTTTGGATCTTGGTCAGGCTTCTGATTGAGAGACTGGTAAAGAGGACTGTGTACAAGTCAAATGTTACCCTAATTGCATGTAGTACTCTGAGTTCTAACGTCTCTCTCTATATGCTATCCAACATTTTATTTACACATGGCCTGAAATCCACCTATTGGCAACATTTCCACTATGCTGACCTTGATACCTGAATTTTTTCAGTCAACGGCCCCCAAACAGGACAAAAACACAAAGCAAACAAAAAGCCCTAGTGATTAAAAGCACTGTTGAAAAAGAAGATTAATATAGAGTTGAGTTTTATTACTAAACTTAAATTTACTGAGCATCCTGGAGCAGACATTCTCATTTTACAATAGGAAAAAAGCTATGGCTAGAAATGCTCTAAAATCTGTTCCAGATACAAATGCATAACACCATTCTAGAATTTCCTGGAACCACCAAGATAGAAATCCAGTAAGAGCATGCCAATGATAAAATCATAAACATATCCTTTGTTTCATGCATACAATTTCCTTAATTATCTTGAATGCAGGCAGAGAATAGAGAGCTCATAACATGATTTTCACATGTGGTACTCTGTATGTAGAAAGAATGTCAATAGATGGTTCCATCCATTCCATTCAACTAATTTAAGTATTCTTTCCCCCAACATGCATCATGAAAAATGTACTTTCAACAATGTACAGAGTTTAAAATTTGGAGTTTGGCAACCAATTTATTACAAGTTTTATTCTGTAATAATTTAGTTCAATATTATACTTTTCTAATAATCATATTTCTTCCCTTGATTAGACCACTAAGGTTTTTTTTCCAATGGGGATTTTCACACTGAACAGTCTGAACTCCAAGAAATAACTACCTAGACTCCTTTCTTCTGGTAGTGTAATTTACAATAATATTAGGCTGCAATACTGTACTTTAACAACAGATGCCATTATATAATATGATAGGCTACAATTAAGAAATTCTCTGATGTTCCAGGTGAGTTTCAGTAAAGCTAAATTAAAATAACTCTGGCATGCATACACATCTCCATTTCTGCCCAGATTGGTACCACCAGAAATTCACAGAAATCCTGGTGTCTAACCACAACTGGAACTGCAGTGAACCTGGCCATCCTGATCCTTCTCCCACTGTCCACGTAAGCTATTTTTAAACCTTCGTTGCTTCTTCAAAACAAAGACTCTGTCGTCTACACCTGACAATTTTATTTTCCACTTTCCACTCATTCCTAGGCCCGCAAAATCATTTATGTTACTTTTAAAATCATTAAATGGCCTCCTTTTATGAAATTCAGCCCAACCAACAGTCTCTTTCCTCAGTAATTTTAGTTGCCTTCTCTTTGGCTTCCAGGACACCACACTACCCTGGTTTGCACCTTGTCCTCTGGCTACTCCCCCTTCTCTGCCTGATGGGATAACATGATGTTCTTAATGGGTCTGTTCTAGGACCTCTTGCAATTTCACTCTGCAGATCCCCTGGATGAGTATATTGACTCTCAAGACTTCATTACCACTGATGAGCAGCTGCCTCCTAAATCCCTCACCATCCTAGAGCTCCAGCTGGTGTGCCAAATCTATATTATCAACTGCTTCCCTGCACAGCTCCACTGAGAACGTGTCTCAGGTATCACAAATAGCATAATGAAGCCTGTGTGTGGTCACTTTTGATTCTTCGCACTAACACATGCTCATCAAGCAGCAATTTATATTGCTTCCACCCCCAAAGGCCTGTTCAATTGCTCTACTCTATCCTTACTTTCATTCTAATTTGAGCCACTATCTTTTCTTGTCTGGATTGCTACAAGAGCATCAGAACAGCTCTCCTTATCTATCTTGCCATCTTCAACCCATTTCATTTTTCACATTGCTACCAGAGTGATATTCCTATGGTATGGTAACCCTCTATCTCTGTGATACTGTAACCTCGTATTTCTATCCTAGGGAAAGCTCTTCCAAGACAGATACCTTTTAATGGCTCCCTCCTCTCTCGAGGATAAGATCTAAGGCTCCTTAACATGGCTAATGGGATTGTAAAGCCCTCCACTAATGCAGACCCTGCTTCCGCCACACACTATTCTCAAGCCATACCCCATTACTTGTACTGCACATGAGTCATGACCTTCAGCACTCTCAGCCTCTGTGCATCATTGTACGTCAGCTTTGACCAAGAACCCTGCCACTCCTCCCACCAGCTCATCCTTCAGTTTCAACTCAGATGCCACTTCCTCATTGAAGCTTCCTGACATCTCACTCAAAAATCTCGGTTAAGTGCCATGACACCTGAATTTGTGCCTTTCATACCAGTGTTCGTACTGTCACTGTTTATTGTTTATATTCCCTATGAGACTGTCACCTTCTTGAAGACTATGGCTCTTTCATCCCTGCACTTCCAGCACCTTGTCTAAAGCTGAATAAGAACCATTACCACTTCCATACTCTCTCAGGTCCAAACTCAAAGTCTTCACTGTTCAGCCAACTTGCCTCAGATATTTTGCAAATCAAGATTCTGTGCCCCGTTCTAAGCCTTCAAATATTCTTAATGGTTTAGTTATAGACATTTCCCTTTTTATCAATGTTACTACTTCTTTCAAGTCAAAATATTTATATTTTAATAGTTTAAGAAACCCATTCTCAGTTCATCTGTTATTAGAAATAGTGTTTTAACGTTATCATATGTGAACTCCAAATACTGGGAGTTGTCTTGTTTTCTCAAGGATGGTAATGATACATTTCAAAACTTTTTCTTACAATAACAGTGATGATAATTTCAGAAATTGCTGGCATGAAGTGCTACCTGTGCCATGCCTTGTTCTAAGTGCTTCTGAACTCATCTTCATAATCATCCTAAGAGGTAGGTACTTCTTCTTCCCTTCTGCCTTTAAGATGAGCACACTGAGATTTAGTAAGGTGGGGTCACTTGGCCAGGAATAATACATTCCTAGTAGGTTGCAGACCCAGGAGTCAAACCAGGCAACCTGACTCCCAGGGCTCATATGAATGTGAACCACTAGGCAACACTGCTTCCTATTACCATCTCATAGCTGCAACCCTGCATCTGATGGCAACACATTCCACCTGCACTTTAGTCCTCCAGAAACCATCTTCTCCTGAGCCCAGAGAAATTAAAGCAACACAGCTGCAACCATGTATGCTGACAGCAACACACTCCACCTGCGCTTTAGTCCTCCAGAAACCATCTTCTACTGAGCCCAGGGAAATTAAAGCAACTCTATTTTAGATTCACGTTGTGACAAGTCAAATGAAAACACTCAAACTGCCCTAAGAGGACAGGTAAGAACATTGTGGTCTGAATTTGATGACGGCAATTATTCATTCCAGACTATGCCATTTGCTTTTCACAATTCTTCACTCCGTGGTGAATTTGCCCTGCTCTTTGTTGCTCCTTTGCCTACTGCAGCCATACCTAGAAGCTTGGCAGTCCCCAAGGGCTGCCAGCTGTGTCCCACCTCCCTCTACTCCACACGCCCTTCCTCCCTAGTGAGCTGCAACTCACAGCTACTCAACTCTCATCCACCTAGACCTGATTCACACATCACCTCCTGTACAAGTCCTTTTCTGCTTCCCCTTGGGGAGCAGTGAACAGTCCCCTTTCCTTAAGACTCTCCTCTGTTCTGTGTACATCTCTCAGGTAACTACTGCGTGTTTGTGTTTAATACTTAGCATGGCTGACTCCACAGTCTGGATTCTAAGCTTCTGAGTCTCATTTATCCATGTGGCCACACCACGTAATAGTAGCTATTCAAAAAATACTTGGTACTCAAAGTACCACTACTTTCAAACACAAAACAATGGTGAAGAGTATACTGTAATGAATCTAGTATTGAAAATAATCTTCTTAAACCTTTATGCACTGGAGAGAAGCGATTTGGCCACATAATTTCTACTATGCTTATCTCCCAGGATTCAGGTAACCTAGCAACTCACCAGACAAGGACTGCTGTCTCTTGGCATTGTAACATGCAGAGTAAGGAAACTAAGAAACGACTACGTAAGCACTTATTGATCTTCAAATATGCTTCTTTAAATTGGAAATAAAGAAAAGACCTGAAAAAGGCAGACAAGACCACAAACAGCCAAAGTTTAAGCAGCCCTCCTTCTGGAGGGGTGAAATTGGTCCTGGAATTTGATAAATGTTTCTTTCTGAGATCTCATACTGTTTGGCAACTACCTTTGAGATGGCAGGTCTCACATGCACAGCACTGCCTGCTTACAAATCTCTCCCCTCATGAGAGTGCAAGCTGCTCCAAAAATGAAATATTTTCTTTTATCCCTCTGTATTCCCTGTAGGCACCTGCTCTCCATGCCTAATATAGTTACTGGCACATAAACATAATGTACTCTTACTTCACTTTCTCTAGGTGGCATACCTATACCTTTCAACCTTAAACTTAACTAAAAATGAAGAGGAGAGTAAGAAAGGTTTTGTTCCCTTCCATGTTGAACCCTATTCCAGTTGCCACTGTGGGGGTTTGAAGCTATATGTACCCCAGAAAAACATGTTCTTAAATGTAATGCATTGCTGTGGGTGTAAACCCTTTGTAAGTAGAGGTTTTCAGTTAAGCTGTGTCCCACCTCAATCAGGATGGGTCTGAATCTTATCACTGGAGTCCTTTATAAGAGAATGAAATTCAGATGAGAGAGAAAGAGAAAGAGAAAGCCACAGGAAGCAAGAAGCTGAAACAGAACTCAGGAGAGAAGAGACCAAGAGATGCCATGTGCCTTGCCATGTGACAGAGGAACCAAGGATCACCGGCAGCCAGCCCTACAATGCCAGTCTTGAGGGAGAAAGCATCACCTTGATGAGTCCTTGATTTGGACATTTTCCTATCCTCAAAACCATGAGTGAATTAATTCTCATTGTTTAACCCAACAATGTCATGGTATTTGCTTAAGCAGCCTAGGAAACTAAAACACCCACTATTTATTTCAAATAGCACATTCTTTCAAATTCTAGTTTGAAGTCTATTCTTTTCTTAAAATTCCATTTGTTTTCTTCTCCTCACCACCACTTCCCCCACCCCAGCCCCAGCAAAATGAACTTTTTAATGATCGGTAAGAAGTGAGACTGGAATACTGTCAGCCCTGGAGAGTCTACATAAAATAAATCAGAAGAAGATAGAGAGAGGGGATTAATTTTTTCCTGGGTACTAATGCTCTGCCAAATATTTTAGGTAGAGGTTGTGTGTGTGTCTCTGAGAGATAAGGTGGTCATAGAAGGCCCCTCTGGGAAGATATCATCCCAACTGAGCATGCAGAATAAGAAGGAGCCTGCTATGCAAAGAGGCAGAGAAAACAGCAAGTACAGATGCACTAAAGCACCAGAATTTGGCCTGTTGGGTGAGCAAAGAGTATTCCCTGCCCCCCTGGCAGGTTCCTTTGTTAAATACTGTCAAGAGAATCTTGCTTGTTTCATCCAGAGCACGTCTCTTGATTTATAACATATGGGTTATGTTTTTTGGTTAATGTGTGTCACCCCTAATGAATTTTAGCAGATATTTGTTAACTGTCTACTGTGTGGCTAACACTGGAGATAATGTACAAAACAAGTCCCTACTTATATTCATGTGTGTGTGTGTGTGTGTGTGTACACAGACAAATGATGAAATAAGGTACAGGCAAATAGAAATGGTTTCCGTTATTGCTCACCAGAGTATCTCAGGGTCAGCACAGGACCTAGTACATAAAAGGCAAGCATTTGTTGAGTAGTGTTAAGCAATGCAGCATACAAACTGTATATGTATATGTAATATTCTAAAAAATATAACGGGCATAGGAACACGTACATATAAAGACTACAAGTAAAAACTAAAGACTACCGAAGTATTTGAGCTGTAGGGGAAAACCAGATTAACATTATTTATTGTTTCTTTTATACGATATTAATGTCTCACTCGATTTGGCTACCAATGTTTTCTAGGTTGCTTATCTGCCCTAAAATATGACCCAACATGATGAAAAGAAGGAAAACAATACCAAAAAGCCTATAGGCAACAGATTTGAATACTGTCTGTACTGATTAGGAATGGGATGATGACCCCAGGCAAAACACACACACACACACAAAACCAAAAACTAACGACAAACAAAAATACCCAGCAACTGGTAGATGACCCCTTTGCGGAAGACCATAAGGTCTCACAGGGCAAAAAGAAGCCTTATCACTGAAGGCACAAAAAGCGCAGCACGCTCTTCGGAGCACTCTGAACTCGGGACCCAGAATCTTCTCTGGCTCAAAGCACAAGCACAAGGTGCCCTCCCCATCCCCAGTGACTGCCCCACCCATGCAGTGCACTCGGCACCGCTGGGCAGGCTCCCCTCCGCTCCGGAGCAGCACTCCCCAGGCAACACAGAGCTCGGGCTCCCCCGGCCCAGCCTAGCAGCCCACGGCATATGCATCGCAGCTCTTACCCGAGTAACGCTGGGACATAGCGAACACTCCACTCCCCACGGCCTCGCCCCGCCCAAAGAACAGAAGGAAAACCGTCACTACACGCACAACACCGATCCTAACAACCCACCCACCTAGGCATCCCAGACACGCTATCCATCCCGACGTGGCTCAATCGCGGAAACACCAGACCTGCGTCTACTGCAAGCACAGCACGGCCCCGGGTAAACAGCGACTGGGCCCCCTGCCCCTGTACAGCACACACCGGGAAAGCTCAGCTCAACACCACTGCAGACTCGGTGCCGCCTCAGTAAAAACACCCACCGTACCCACCGCCACGGTATTGCTCAGTCCGGACCACCAACCAAGCCTTCACCTAAATGCACTGCACGGTGCCCCAAGAATCATGGCTGAACCTGATCCCGGGTGAGTCCTGACCACCCAGGACGACCCCCGGCCAACCTGGCATGTGCGCTTCCTATCCTGCCCACCAAGCAAAGCTCCCCTCGCCCTGGGCTCCGTTCTGCCCGCTCCTCAGCTCGCTCCTGCCTCGCTGTCGGCGCGAACGCCCTCTCTAGCGTCTTACCGCAGTCTGCAGGTAGCAGAAGCACCAGGGCCAACAAAAGGGGTCGAAAGGAGGACCAGGAAGGAAGAGAACTCTCGCAGCGGCGGAGAAACGGCCTCTGCGGCAAGGAAGACGCCATCATTTTCTGGAAATCAGCCGGAAACCTGAGCTTGAGTAGCAGAGACCCGTCTGAGACTGGTTATCACACGCAACAATCACCAGGTACACAGTCAAGCGCGAGACCCCATGGCAGAGCGTTGCCTGCCCCGGGCCCGGGGCGGAAGGGACGGGTGATATCCGAGTTTGGTGGGGCCAATGGGCGGGCCGGGGGCGGGGCCTCGGTGTCGGGGTGCCCCGCCCACCTAGCGGCCTCGCGCTGACGGGGCGTGGCGGTGCTGGTAATCCAGCCCAGCCGGTTCCCCGGGCGTGTCTGCCTCTCTCCATTGCGGCCTGAAGGTTCTCTTGCTACTCCCACAGCAGACCAACCCAGAAGCGTCACAGTGGCTTCCGGGAATGGCTGGTTCACCGTCGCAATTGTAAGTGGAGACGGTTACAGCCCTGCCCAGGAAGGGTGGGAAGGAAACTTGAGCTGGCAGGGTCATCATTGTCCCATTTCCGGGAACACCATATTGAAGTACAAAGCTCAGAGGCCTGAAAATAGAAATCCAGGTAGCGGGTCACTCCAGTTTGTCCGTATTACGTGGGCTTTTACTCATTATTTGGCATTAATCTGACATTATTTAGGGACATACTTGAGTTTTCCTTGCTTGAGTGTCTGCTAGTGACTCTTCTCACGGTCTGCTGATTTTCAAAAGTACAAGGTTTGACCACTGCACTCCCCCCTCCTCCCTTGAGAGGACCCATGGGAAGCTAAATTGTTAAGCACATCACGCTGCAACATTGAGGAACTTGCCTTTGAGCTTCTAAAAGTTTTACTGAAGACGAAATAGGCATGCATAAAAAAAAATGTAAGGATCAGGGTATATGAAGAGCCAAATTCCTGGAAGCAATGACTGCCTTAGTAATTAGGATGGGTAGGAATTGGTTAGATGGAGTGGATAAGGAGGGAGAGCATTTCTGGTGCAACAATCTCTAAGAAGGCTGGGAAATCAAGAATGAGCAAAATGTTTCTGTGGAGCTGTGAAAAGAACCTGTGTGGTGACTGGTTAAAAAACAAACAAACAAAAAAAAACGAAAAAGAAAAAAAAGTATGCTGACTGGTATTAAGAGAGCAAACAGCTGACATTTTCTTCTTCAATTGGCAAATAAAAACCTCAACTAATGTGATTGAACATGTTGGGGGAAATCAGCACTCACTGACTTTTAGGGGAAATACAAATTTGTAGAGGTCAATTTAGCAGTATGTTAGAAGTCTTTAAATGGACGCGATTTAAACCACCAGTTCAACTTTGAGTTTATCCCAAGGAAATCCTGAGAACTGTGAGCAAATATAGTTCCGAAAAACATATAAACCCTAAGTATCTAGCAAGTGTTAAAGGTTTTATGGTAGGAACCTTTATATGATAGAATTCTATGCAGCAAGTATTGTAAGCAATTATCAGTGTGAGAAATTGATATAGCCCCCAGTGGAAAAAGCAGACTCCAAATCAGTAATATACATTATAGCATTCCTTTTATTAAAACCAAAGCACCATACTGATGCACATAAAAAGAGAGTAGTTAATAGGATTACAAATATTTCACTTTCTTTTTGCTTTTATGTTTTCTATATTGGCCCTATATTACATTTGGAAAAAGGTAAAGAAATTGTTTAAAAAAAAAAAAAGAATCCAACCTGTATATCAAGTGCTATTTTGTTCATCAAGTGATGGGATTGGAATTTCTGTTACACAGGTTTAAGGTGTGAGCAGATAGTGAGGAAATGGAGGCTCTCTGAAAAAAACCTCAAATTCTCCTCGAGTTACAACAGTATATACGTATTTACTACAGTTCTAGATCTGAGATAGAATGAAGACATTCCAGGTTCACCAAACCATGGAATTTCCTCTTTCTGCCAGACCAGCGAATTTTTTTGAATTTTTGACAGAGCATAAAAGACTCTTAAGTGTGGAGGTGCTGTACAAAATAAACACCTTAATAGCTTGGATTTAAAAATCCAGGCATTCCACAATGGCACCTAATTAAAGGAGGTATAATTAAAGTAAGGAGACTAAATAGGAAACTCAGGAGGAATTATCATTTCAGTTAAGGCTTATAGTTATGAGAGTGATACAACAATGCCCGGTGGCTCAATGTTGGCACTGTTTATGAAATCAATCTACTTGTGAAATCAATCTATTTGCTGTTCTCTGCAACAATAGAAATTAAAATTTCCCTATCCCCAGGCTTTGAAGTAAGGATTTTTTTTTTCTGAATGTGAAAATTTAAAAGATAGGAATAAAAATAAGACTAATTTCAGGAGCTAGATTAGATTCAAGGTGGTATTTCTTTCAGTCAGTGAAATTTCTACCCCTGGGGTTCATCAAGCCTTTCTTTTCTTTAAAGAAAAAAAAAAAAAGCTATTAATATAATTGAAGACCTTCACATTGATTTCTTTAACTTATTTTGAGTTGACCCAACTGAGGTTCCAATTGAAAGGTTCTGGGCCTTGTTTCCTATTTTTCTGGACAAGTTCAGTAAGGTACACATAGCATTTTCTTGCCATATCTCCTGTGCTCAGAGAGTTTTAGGCTCATAGTAGACACTCATTATATATACCTGTTAAATGTTGAATGAAATAAATGAGTCTAACCATTAAGTGCATTTAATAAGTCTCTGCCAATTTTCCCACAGCATGAATTTACCAATACAGGGAAAGTTCTGGGAGATTTGATTTTAATCATTTTAAACAACTAGGAAACAAATTTTGATTATCTCTGAAAGGAATGAGCTACAATTGTCTGCACAGAAAAATTTCCAAAATCAAGCTGACTTGTGAAGTGGGACCTACTGCCTATACCTTAATCTCCAGATCATTTCAGTCACTGAGGCCAAAGGGGAAATTTTGACAGTGGCCCTGATGTAACAGGACTCAAAATGAGGCAAAAGTGAAGTAGGAGAGGAAGGACTAGTGGTTCCTCCAACTGCCCCTTAAGGGTCTTGTCAAACTGCCAAAGAGAAGAGGAAGAGAGGATGGAGGATATATGCCTGTGCGTGGATCAAGTTTCCAGCTGTGTGGTAGATTTCCTTTAAGGCTTTCTGAATGCTGGTGGAGTGGAGGTTGGTATGTGGCAATATCATTAAGCAAAGAGGAACTTCTTTCAAATAAATGTAAATGATTCTTTGCCTTGTAAGCCATTGTGTTCACATTATGCTTTTCAGAGGTGAGTGTAGCTGAGTGCATGAGGTTCAGAGTGCTCTCAGGCAAGGCTTTCCACTGTCATGGTGAATCACTTTAGGTATTGTGAAAACCTGAAAGGGAAGCTAAACAGTGAATAGTTAAGCTATCTTTTTGATTTGGCTCTGGGAGCTATGCTAACATCTTGTACCCACTAAGCACCTGCCAACCAATTGACCTTCATGTTCACCTGTGCCTGATTCTTGTCCCTTTCCCAGCAAAAGAATTACTGTGGTATGCCACTCCATGCACAGAGATTCTGAATCCTCTCAGGTATAGAGAGAAGGGCATTTCTCAGAAGGAATGCAAATTCATTTTGTTCCCCTTGGCTTGTGAAGGCTTCCAAAAGTTAGTATTATTACCACATTCCAAATATAGATTTGCAAAGACAGACTTGTATTCTTTTCACATTATAATGGTGGAGGCAGAAAATTTCACTTTCATTGAATCATCATGGACTTCAACTTCTCTCTCACACTGAGGTATACAAAAAGGCAAACAAAACAAATAGAAAATTAGGATGTTAACAAGACAAAGAGGAATTCATCTGGCCCAGCTCCTGATTCTCCGATGAGAAATTCAAGGCCAGAAGTTAACAGAATTGCTCAATAATACAAATTAAGTGAGGCAACAAAGCATTTTATCCATAGTTAGCATATATAATACTTAGCATGGTAACTGATATAATAAGGGAATAAAATCTCACCATTTTTTCTTACAATCAAAAAGTCAGAGCCATCAGATATTTGTCAGTCATATTGTTCACGGACCTACTAGATTCTGGAAGGAAAACCACATAATTTTTTCTTGTGATGGGGAATTTTAATTCCAAGACAAGCATTTAATTTTCTAGTCTTCCTTTAAAAGTTACTTCTTCAAAAACCCAAGAAATGAGGGGAGGAGGGAAGATGACGGCATAGAGAGGAGTGGAAGCTGAGCAGTCCCCCTGGAACAGCTAAAAAAAAAACCAGAAACAACTAGCAAATAATCCAGAATAACTGCGGGGGGGACAAATGAGACCGTCCATTCATCACGCACCAACCTGAATTGGGAGGAATGCCGGAGACCACAGTGTAAAATCTGTAAGTAAAACCTGCGGATCCAAGCCGGGAGACCCCTCCCCCATAGCCTGAGCTGCAAAGCCTCGTGGTGCCAGAGAGAAGCTCTCTCCCAGCAAGCAAATATAGCTCAGCTGAGCTCCAACTGGGGTTTTAAGTAGTGAGTGTGAAGTGCTCACTACAAGTACTAATCCCCAGAAAACAGAGGCTTTGGGTGACGACTGACCTTGCTTGGACTTGGTCTGAAGGGGACTATCTGTTTCTTTTTCGGCTCAGTGGAGAAAGCTCCAGCCATTACAGTTCCCAGGACCTGTGACTCAGAGAAGGGTGGAGATAGCACAAGCAGAGAGAGAGATGATTGAAATGCTAATGACTTCCCCTAGGGGGTCTATCATCTCTAAGAGGAAAGGGATGGGGCCCTTTCCATTCATGGCTCCCTGAAAAGGGGAAAAAAAAGACAAAAATAAAAAACAGCAGTCTGCTGAGGGCAAGAAGAGGGGCTCAACCCAGCCTCAACTGCAGTTAATTAACAAAGTAATTAACTAATTTTGGGAGCTGGGGGTGCTAAAGAAGGGCTGGGTTCCAAGAAGTGGGGGCACCTA
>PVKY010011158.1:0-12183 GCA_004027775.1 Bradypus variegatus
TATTGTCTTTCCTCCAAAGAGAGAAAGATCCTATAAGTCATTATGCCGTCTAAAAATGTGTTTCTATGCATAGTAGATACTATTTCGGTTTGGTTCAGAAAACATTCACTGAAAGTTAGCTGCATCTTTTGACACTGTGCAAATACAAGAATACAAGGTTGAATGTATGGCCCTGTCCTCCAGTAATTTACTGAGCAGTGGGGGAGACAGATGCAAACCATGTGCTACATGCTGTGATATAAATGTGGTGAAGCGTGACACATTTTTAATAAAATACATGATAATATATTCCTTTGTACTTTTATATTAGTTTAAAAATATAAAGTTGAATTAGTTCCATACTGTGCAAACACTCCCAACAGCAAAGAAAAACGGAAATTCTTTAACGTTTATGTTCTAAGTAACACTGAGACCAAACACAATCAAAATATGATAAATGAAGATTATAATGAACTTTATTCATTAATGTAGATATACCATGACAAATTTGATTTTAACTCAAAGGTGAGTTAACAGTAGAAATCCTATTAATTTTAATTGACCAGATAAGAAGATTAAAGAAAATACAAATGTAATGACATTACCAATTGTAGAACATTTATTTTATAAAATGCATTACAATTGGTTCAATAATATCTTTATCAAACTATGATTATTAAGAAAACTTTAACCTATAGATGTCATCTAATTTTAGAAAGCATCATCTTACTTACTAGACATAAGAATCATATGTGGGCATCATTTGAATTATTATCTTAAAAATTAAACTTTAAAAGATTTTGAGTTTTTGAATAATTGGAAATTGAGTTTGGACCTGACATTAGAAGAAAATCATTTTTTTGTCTTGCTGAATTTGTAAGATTGCTGAAGGAATTGTGGGTATTTAAGAAAATGTCTATAATAGCTAGTGATGCATAATGAAGCTGTATATGATAACATGACCTTTTATGAATGTAAATAGGGAACAACATTTTGGAAACTTTCAGGTCAAATAAGGATTTATATTCATCATAGCTACCCTCAACAGATGACACTGAGGCAAAGATCAAGAACAATTAGTTTACAAATTGGGCAAGATCAAAACGGAAAGCGGGAAGTAGAATAAGGGTTACTAACGAGGGGCCCCAACATTGGCTCCGCCCCCTGCACTCCTGCAGTTGTGAGGCCCCAAGGGCTGTTGTCTCAGGACTCCAAGGGAACACCCCGCACTTCAGAATGTTCTTCCTTCCATTCTGTTCTAAATAAACAAGGCCCTTTCCTTGCTAAGAAAAACACCCCTCCCTAGAGCCCAGAGCCAGGCTCCGGCGCCACGGTCCTGCCAAGTGTGCCCTCACACCGGTCGCCACACATGCACCTGCACACAGCTGGGCCAGGGCACAGCCACCTGCAGCACTGGGCACTTCTGTTCCCATAAACCGGAGGCTTTTCTTCCAGAACCCCAAGATGTACACGGCCTGGCTCATAAATCTTCAGACTTTGTGGAGCAATGGAGGCAGGTCCAAAAACAAACTATTAGAAAAACTAAAATAGTCCATGGGGCGTTGAACGTTAGGAAAAAAATGTACCCTGAGCTGACACACCTCGAGAGATTTATAAGGCCCCCAAATGAGAGCGCCCCCACTGGTGAGATGCTGTACGGCAGCCCCGGAAGTGGGGGTGGCCCTGAGGTGCCTCCCTGGAGTCCGCTCACTGCACGGCTCCCTGCAACTCTGGCCCCGAGGGGAAGGCAGCTGCCCCCCAGGTCCTAGGGCCATGAGTCTATTCCAGGTGTGCTCAGACAGGGGCCTGGCACCTGGGGTCTCAAACCTCTCGGCTGCTGGCCCCAGGCTCCTAACCACAAGGCGGGGTGCACATGCCCTGCCTGGGGGGGCTCTGCATGGGCACTCAGGGCCCACTCGGCCCAGGCTTGGGGTTGGCACCCACCCTGCTCCCTGAGTTGCCTCAAGGACTGCACGCTGGGCAGCTATAGTGAAGGCCTCGTCCTGGGCTCCCTGGGGCAGGAGGTGGCCTGAGATGGGGGTCCGGGTCGCCGACACCCCAGGGTGGTCATCGCCCTGGCCAGCATCGGCAGTGGGCCTCGGGTTGGCCAAGTGGGAAGCTCTGTTCACAGCTCGAGCAGAAGGAGCCTGTGCAGAGCCCGCGGAGCTGCTCGCCTGGGCCAAGGCCTTAGCTCGAGCGGCCATGGGGCTCCACGGGGTGGCTAGAAGCTGACTGGGGACAAACGCAGCCAATGCCTCGTTTCCAGGATATAGGTCCCAACCCCGTGTGGGGCAGGCACACTCCAAGGATGCATGCGCGAGTGAGGCCAGCCCCACTGCAGCTCCCTGGAATCAGGTGCACGGAGCATTCGGTGGGAGCAAACACTGACAGTGGGAAAGCGAGGCCCCCGCAGAGGCCCAGAACGTCAGTGCGAAGGCGACGGTGAAGATGACGGAAAACATGCGGCCTCCTTAGGATTCAGTCAACAGGAGAAAGCAAGCAGGGGCACAGAGAGCTAAAAAGTTCAGTTTTTAATTCATAGTATTTCCTTATTTTATTGAATAAAAGTTTTAAAATTTTGGATTAGTACAAATTTATAAATGGCAATTTCAATAGAAAACAATTTTTATAAGTACCACAAACCAGGCCGGGCGTTGAGGCACATGGCGGTCCCCACGGCCCCTGGAGACTGCGCCTCTGGCCGTGGGGCCTGGGGCAGGACCACGTCCCCAGCAGAGCCACATTCTGGGGACTTACCACGTATTAGGACGCTCCACCCCAAAACCCAAATGCAAAGTTCCTGTGGGTGAAGCTCCCAATTCCAGTTTCCATCTTGAGTCCCAGAAGCACGGGGGGCGGTGAGGGCAGTGGCCACGCTGAGCCGCACGCACCGAGCGGGCCCGAGCCGTCCTTTGCCAACAGACAACAGCGGGAACCACTCAGCCAACAGCCTCCCATCTTACGTCACAGTCTCTGTTGGTGTGAGCTGGCTCATCTCTAGCCCATTTAGTACTGTTTGCTGCAGGGGGTTCCTAGGCTAACCCTGTACTCACAGAATTCCTGTGTGACACAGAAAAGGCACAGGTCAATACCCGATGATGTGAAAATGACACAGCACACATCACGGTTTTAGTGGAGCCCATTTTACCGACACTTTGCTGTGCTGCTGTGAGATGTTAACTATCTGCACATTGGCTCACACAAAGCACATGGACACTTACACACAAACCAGACCTGACACCTAACACAGACAACATCCTGCAAGAAGCACAGTGCACGATCGGGTGGCTCGGTGGGCCCCGTGCCGCCCTTGGGCGGCCGAGAACAGGGAGTCTGCACATGTTCCCCACCTTTGCGCAGCCGCTGGCTGCACTGGGCAGCTGGGCCTCCCTGACCCCGGCCACCCACGGATGCCTGAGGCCAGGGCAGGGCTGGCACCCACAGCCCCCACGGCTCTGGGTATGAGCAGGAAATTACAAGATAAGACAGAGAATCAACTCAACATCTCGTGGGCACTTGTTGACCAAACGCTCTCGGCAGGTGGCTCCATGGGTGGGGGGTGCTGGTTCCAAGCCCATGCACCTCGTGAGCCCAAATGTCTGCCTGCCAGCCTGTGCCATGCAGCCCCGTTTTCATGCTGGGGGACGGGTCAAGTTCACACACAGCAGGGGCCTCGGGACAGTTGGTGACACAGCAAACAACCAGTGGCCGCGGCAAGCCCGGGGCAGACCAACAGACGGCCCGAGGCCTGCCAGCTATCCTGTTCTGCAATGTTAACAACTCATAGTCAACCACTTTTATTAAGGCAAAACAGAACAACCCTGCCACTTACGCCACTGCTCACCGGAGAAAGGTGGTGAGCGCTGGCACCTCAGGCCCCGGAGCCACCGGGCACACCTGCTCACCTTCCCACTGGTTTCTAGACTGCTCTACTGGCCAACAGCCGACTCGGAGGTGAAGGGGGCAGGGGAGCCTTGAGTAACTCTAAAGAAAGCCACACTCTGACTTCCGGATAAATTACCTCAATAGAAAGCACTCACCGTAACATTCACAGACACTGGGAATGCCGGGAAAAGGAATGCTGCTCACAATTTCTCCAGATCTTGCCCGCAAAGCTCAGCCCGACGCCAAGCCCCGGCCCCCACCCCTGACCCGCCCCAAGCAGGAGGTGGCAGGACCACCCGCTAGGGGGTCGCCTCAGCAAAGGGAGCGCCAGGACCCACAGCCAAGGGTGGCGCGCAGATCTCACCAAGCAGACGCTGCAGACACTCGACAGCTGGGGAAACTGTGTGTGTCCTTGGTATTAGATGATACTAAGACATTATTAATTTTGAAGATAATATCACAGAGTTGTATAAGAAAGTGTCCTAGTGTTATGGAGATAATGTGCACAAATATTGAAAAAAAAACATTCATGTGTCAGGAATCTAAACACATCAAAGAAGCAGAAGAAGAAGAAAGAACGAGGAGGAAGGAGGAGGAAGGACGGCCGAGGGCTGCTTTGGGGACGTGGGTTCCTGCTGAACCGAGAGGGCAGAGGCTCCTTGGGCTCCTCTTTCCCTGTTCACATGTTTTGAAAACTTTCTAAATAAAAAGCTAAACAATTAACTCCAGAAAGTAAAGCTTCATTTAAAAAACCCAACAAAACAACTGTATCAGAAGGCCCAGCAGGAAGCAGACCCGGAGGAATTTACTCAGACTCCCCAGACGAGGGGCTCGGCCCTCCCGTTCTGAGTCGCCCCCGGGGACCCCCGGACAGGACGGCTCCATGGAGGTTACAGTCCCGAGTGAGGACTGTGGGGCCAGGGCCGTGCGTGGCAAGTGGCTGGGACAATCTGGCCACCACTCCCAGGCCTGTCTATTGAGTGACACTACGGGGAAAATGAAGTGGCCTGAGCAGCTCTGATGGTGGCCCTGACACATCAGGCCTGCACTCGCGCTCCCGCCACCGCACTGTCCTTGCCCAGCAGGGAAAGCCGTGCTTACCTGCCACAAAGGTTCAAGAAGGCAAGTCTAAATCAGGGGATGGACAATCACTAACACCCTGCAGACACTAGCCCCATCGACTGGTACAATGAGAAGATTACGGCTCAGATTTAAAGATGCCACGAAAAGGGAGAATTAATAGGTTGAGCCACAATCACCCTGTCAGCACTGAGGAGCAAAGCGCAGCATTTGCAAGATGCCAACAACGCGTTCGGGGACACTGGGCCCATCAGGCCATGAACAGAACTAGAGACACTAGGAATGAAAAGATGGTTCTAAAAGCTATCACAGAGCACGCAGGAAGGAAAATTAACCTTTAAACACAGAATTGCTCTACTAGAGGAGAGCGGAAACGGACAGGCCGCAGGTCTCTGAGCCCGTCTGAGCTGTGCCATGTTGGCCTTGCTCTTGCCCAGCAGCTGTGGTGAGGGGCCTCCGCTGCCCAGTGGGCCCAGGGCACCAGCACGTCTGCTTCCAGACAGAACCACCTCCCCTATGACCATCTATCAGAAAGGGCTGATGTTTTATTACAAGCCGCCTGTGCCCTAAGACAAACCCATTCCTAAAGATGAAACACCCGGCCCCGCACACAGTCAGGGAACGCCCAGCACACTTGCTAGTTTTAATGAGCAAGCTGCTCCATCGGGCAAAAGACGACGACCCTCCGTTCACCCGGGCACTGATTTTCGAGCAGATCTGTGGGTCTGGTTCTGCTTTTTCTGTGAGCTTCTATCTATTATGCTCCCAACTGAGCTGAACAAGAGAAATGAGTTCAGCATTACGTCTGTGCATCTTAAAACCAGGGCCTCTCCGAATCCACCATCTCGGACACAGCACTCTTCCGGATCTGGAGACAAACGTGAGCTGAAGCCCTCGGTCCTGGGGCTCTCTCTGGACAAACGCCAGCCCCAGGCCCCTGCCCCGGGTGCTGACTCCACAGAGCAGACCTGGACGCGGGCCCGGCCCGGACAGTGAAGGGAAAGCTCCGTCGGGGTGAGTCACGTGGGAGAGGCCGAGCAACAGGCGCAGCAGCCAGGCGGGGATGACCTTCTACTGACGACTACGTGAGTCATGGCCGTTCAACATTCAAAATGCAAAGCACCAGTTTTCCCATGAATCAAACAAATGCCAAGGAAACAAAGCTACAAAGACTGACTAATCAGCCCTCCCCATGAAGACTGGCTGCAATAGTCATCTATTTTAAACTTGATGCATAGCCTTCTAACATCATTCAAGGTGAAAGTTTTAAGACTTTGACATTCAAAAAAGTAAAACAAATCGGGAAATTAGGGAGAAAAATGATTATCTAGTCATCCACAATTGTTTTCTATGCCTAAATCAACCCCCCTTGAGCTCCAGCTGTGCCGGGCGGGCGTCTGTCTCCCTCTCGAGGGCCTGCTGGGGGTCAGTGTGGGTTTTTATCGACCTGCTCTTCTGGAGCCAGAAACCTTAAATTATTCTGCAAATCGAACGCGAGCCTCTCCACGCCTGCCCGTGCGAAGGCACTGCTGAAGAAGAGGCTCCCGTCGAGGGGCCCCTCGGCCTCCGAATCCCAGGAGTCCGAGTCGGCGCTGCTGGACTCGGTGGCGGGCGGCGGGCAGCCGAGCTGCTCCAGCTGGTCCAGGATGTCGGAGATGTGCAGGGCCGAGCTGGAGGCGGAGCGCACGGAGCCGGCCGGGAAGTTGACCAGGGAGCTCGCTCCGGACTGCTCAGCTGAGCTGGGCGTGTGTGGGGGCAGCCCGCCGGGCAGGGGTGCATTGCTCAGGGAGCTCGCCTCGGACTGGTTGTTTCGGAGGGAGCTGGTCTCCGACGGGCTCAGCAGGCTCTGCATCAGGCTGGCCTGTGCCTTCACCTCGAACAGCGCCGATGTGTCCGACGGGCGGCTGTCACTGTGCAGGCTGTCGTCATCCTCCTCGAGCTCCGAGTCGCCGTCCGCGTCCAGCTGCACGGCCTCGGTGGAGCACCTGTCCGGACTTGACTGCAGGGAGCCCCGAGCCTGGGCGGGGGACGCCACGGGCTGTGCAGGGGCCCTGGAGCCCGGCAGGACGCCGCCGAAGGGGTAAGAAAACGCCTCAGAGCCTCCGGCAAAGAAGGAGATCTCGGCGGGGTCGTCGTCTATGAACTCCTCCGACACCTGCAGCGGGGGGTTTGTCCGCGTGGAGGGGGGTCCCCCCTGGGCACAGTGTTGGCCATGCCAGCTGGCCCCAGGAGCGAGGGGCAGGCCCAGGGCCGAGGGGCCCCTGTCGCTGTCCTGTCTGTGTGCGGCGCCACCAGCCCCGCCAGCCCCCCCGGCATCCCGGCCTAGGACCCTGCCACTCTGCCCTGTGACAGGGCAGAGCCCGGCACCTTGGCATGGTGGCACTCCGGTGGGTGCTGTGGGGGCTGCAGCCATGTCCTCCGGGCTCCTCTCAGCAGCTGGGCTCCCAAAGGAGGGGACTGGGGGGTCCGGGGGGGAACTGCCACTGTCCTTCAGGTCAGTCCGGCCGGGGGCCACAGGGGACGTCGGGGCCGAGAAGGTGGTGCTGGCTGTGTCCGGAGGAGCCCAGGTCCTCAAGCCCTCGGTGAACGAGACACTCTGGGGGTCGAGATTCAAGGGAAGAGGAACACACAAAGTCGCATGTTACTAAGAAGCAGCAGAGCGAGCTCAGCCACCCACACGCGTCTATCACAGCCTTTATCCCACAGGGCTGTGTCACCAGACCTTCCCTTCAGAGCACACACCTGTAAGTGCAAACCGACCAAGGTTACTCCCATCCTCTCTTATGGCATTAAGTTGCCCCAGTGAAGAAATCTCCACGTGTAAACTAAGCCCCTCATAGTGAATGTCTCCTCAGCACCCTGGGTCACCCTGAGGCTCCCAGCAAGTGTTTCTGGGCAGCCACTTTGGGGCACGTCCAGCTGGCGAGAGATCAGCCCCACCCAGCCACCGAGATTCACACAGCAGCACTAGCCGGTGAGGGGCAGGTGGGTCCCACTGGAGCTGGCATGTGCAGATGAGATGGCAGCTGTCAAGGATTTATTGTTTCCACATAGAGGGAAAACCATCCGCCAGATTAGCACATCCGAACAGTGGCAGGACATCCTGGAGCGTTCAGCACGCACGGGAGAGCCCCAAATGCAAGTGAGAGGAGGGGGCATGAGGACAGTCACCCCCGCGTTGGGTGCAACCCTCGCTCCCAAATTCCAGATGCCACCGGGATTTCTGGCTCTCAAGGCACCAGCCCACGGGTGCTGTCACTGGGACACAAACGCAGGGCCCACATGGTGAACCTGCCTCAAATGCTTGTCCTGTCACCTCTCCTTAATCATTTAACCATTTTCAACCTTCTCTTGGGGCTTTAAAAATACCACGTAAGAGAACAGAAAATGTAAATGTAATTCTTAGACTATGCATACTTGGACGTTACATTTGAAGTTTGTAAAGGAATAATTAAGATACCTTTCCTTTTAATTTCAATTGATTTAACAAAACATTCCTAAATAGGACACATACGTAGAAGAGTTAAAGAATGTTTTCATTTAAAACACTCAATTAAAAAAACCAGTTTTGGGACAACTGAGCTTTGGTATATTGAGGAATGAGTGTAGCTTCTGGAAATTCTAGGTCAGTGTAAATGACAAAACACCCACAAAACTAATGTTGTGCAGGAAAAAAAATTACAATTATGGAATCATGCAGCAGGAGGAAATAGTTATAATGTGGTAGTACACGGAATTAGCAAGGTGTAAGCATGTCCTCCCACCCGGTGGTCACTCTGCACCCGGGTCCCGTGGTGCCTGCCCACTGCTGCCGCCACATTTCAGTGCCTTCCTGCCAACTGTTTTCCTGGGAAATGCGAGCATGTGTGTGTTTCTCTTTTAATATAGCTGTAATCATGCCAAACACATATAAATACAAATATTTCCTGTTTTTCACCTTTACCATGATAGTAAGAATTTCCCCATGTTACTATATATTCTTTATAAGCAATTCTTTTAATGCTTACAAAATATCCATTAAGTGTATCATTTCACCCTGCTGACATGTCACATTGTTGCAAACTTTTATAAAAGAAGTATCTGCTCAGTTCTTTTCCTGATAACAAAAAGTAATATGTGTTCACTGTAAAAAAAAGAAAAAAAATACATGAAAAGCCCAAGAAAGAAAATAAAAACCACCCACTATCCTATGACTGAAAGACGACAGGGCCATCGGTCTAGTCCTCCAGCCTTTTTCCTATGTGCACCTGTTTGCTTTTTAAAATCAAAATGAGGACCACATTACACCAGCTGCTCCCAGACCTGCTTATTCCACTTGGTGCTGTATTCTGAATGTCTCCCTGGGCACCAGCCGCCATGGGGGATGCCGTGCGCGCATCACGCCCAAAGCCCTCTCCGTGTGGCCCTCCCTCGCCATGCTGAATGACACTGTTACAGTGTTGCCAGATTATTTTCCAGAATAATCAAGTTGATTTAAAAAACAAACAAAAGGAAAACATCTATGCCCCCTAGATGGAAATGAATGAAACGATATTAAAGAAGAAAATCCAACCCTGATCAAGACAGGACAGGGAAGCACTAATCACTCAACGATAAGCAAGACATAACCGCAGTTCGTCCACGTCTCTGACCTGCCTCGGGGAGCCTGCTGTCGCCACGTGGAGGGATGCGCTCGCCCTGCTGCGCCTCCTGCAAACAGAGACAAGCCATGAGCAACCTGGGCTGGCTCTGCTTTGTGCCCATTTTTAAAGAAGCAGGTGCCATATCCGCGAAGAAAAAGTCACAAAAAATGTGGCTGAGAGAGAAGGTTACCAATTATTTCAACACCATGAGAAACAGAGGAAAATGGAAAGCAACCATTTAAATAAAAACACAGGCTCCAAGAGAGCTAAAATTATACAGACCCAGCAGTCCTGCTCCTAGGTGTACACCCAAAGGAGTCGAAAGCAGGGACTAGAGCACAGATGCTAATAGCAGTGATATTCACAGTTGCCAAAATGTGGACTCGACCTAAGCATCCATCAGCTGCCGGGTCGGTAAACAACACGTGGTCCACACGCACAGCGGAACGCTACCCAGCAGCGAAGGCAACGGGGCTGCCCCTGGGCCTCACGCCGAGTGGAACACGCCAGACGCAAAAGGACAAGCATCGTGTGATCTCACCGACATGAAATCATTAGAATAGCAAACTCCTGGTGTCGGGAACTAGGACACGGGGTACCAGGGGCTGGGATGAGGGTGAGGTGTCCACTGCACAGAACTTCTATTTGGGTCGACTGCAAAGTTCTGGTAACGGACAGAGTGATGGCAGCATGACATCATGAGTGTAATTAAGGGCACTGAATTATATATGTGAATGTGGTTAAAAAGGAAAATTTTAGGTTTTATGTATGTCACTAGAATTAAAAAAAAACCAAAACATAGGACTGTACAATGCAGTGAACACTACTGTAAACGATGGGCTACAGTTAATGGTACAACTTCAAAAACATTCTTTCATGAATTGTAACAAATGGACCACACTAATGCACGGAGTTAGTGATAGGGTGGTATACGGGAACTCTGTTATTTTATGCATTTTATGCGTGATTTTTCTGTAAACTTAGCTTCTCTAATAAATACCACCTTCCCAACATTTTGACACACAAATAAACAACATGAATTCTCAGACTAAGAGTTTACCACGCTATGTAAAGACATTATATTTCATGTAAACAAACTAATACATAATGGCTGAAAATATATAAATCCATTATCTTTAAAAAATTAAACAGAACTCAAGTGTCAAAATAAACACATGGATTTGAAATGACTTATTAAAGTAAAGGATACAAATACGAAAAATATTAATTTAAGAAACATACACTTTATACCATAAAGATACAGATCTTACCTTTCATATGGAATTTTCTTTATCCTGCTGTCTTTAACATAATCTGCTAGCTGTTTCTGAGTTCTCCCACTGTGAATAAAGGGTCAGATTTTTAAAAAAGACACAAGAGTAATGCACAGCATTAATATTTCACAGTTGAAGCCAAAGGAAAAGTAATCCTCTTTCATAAATATACATATACACTTAAAGTTATACTTTGTAATGAGCGTAACGAATTTTGTAAGGAAAGCATTTAGTAGGCTTATGTCTCCACTGTTTCATTTGATTTGCTTTCTCCAGTCACTGTCTTTTACGACAGCTACATTTTGCACGTAATCCTCTGGAGCTCTTTACAAGCTTCATGTCATGAGGGTGTCTGTCCTCCCAGTCGCACAGCCCTACCTGTACCGGAAGGAGGAGCCCCGGCTGAGGAAGACGGCTTTGGCTTTTGGCTTTGGTTGATCAAAAAGTCTAAAAAAGGTGTGATACTCCACACAAATCTTCCAAAAATTCTTACATTCATCTCGACTACCCAACAAAAACTCTAACGTATCCTGGTAAGGGCCCTGGAAACAACATAAAAAGGTTCAAGTAAGTAATTCAGGAGTAAAGTATTAGACAAGAGAAAGTAAATTCATGAAACAGGTCTGCTGACAGAATTCCAAAATTTAAAACTAGGAAACTATTTTTTCTAAAACTGTATACAAAGACTTCTGGGCCCATTTACTTATTTTTTAACTTAGAGAAGGAAAACACATTATATATAGTATTCTTATTATAGAAATATTAAGAAAACACAGTCCCAGCATTGCACAACTGAACACTCTGGCATGTCCCTACTTTTCCCACCTGGGGGGTGATATATTTCTAGATTATCATTGAATAGTTTCCCCCCCTTCTTGGATAACTTGTATATTTTGGATGTCCAGGACATGCAGCCTTTCAGGCTCAAAAACTTCACTACGAGGAAGCCACTGCATTTTTGTCTCGGGAAGGACAGCTTGTTACTCCTCAGGATAAATTCCTAAAAATGGTATTCTGAGCTCAAAGACAACGCACACTTTTAAGTCTTTTGGCATATATTACCAAATTACCTTCTAGAAAGATTGCAATACTTTCACTCCCACATTTAGTCTTAAACCTCTAAGGTTAAGGGATACATGATGGAACTTGGCCATATGCAGATACGGACGCAGCTCTGTGCTCTGAACACCACGATTGCCCAAACAACAGCTGACGTGGTGAACACAGCACATTCTCTCCTCTCCCCATCTTCTCAAGAAATACCGCCGCAAACAATTTCTACTCACGGCGAAAAAGGCAGCCTTTTACTTACGTTTTGTGTATTTGGGAGGTATTCCTTAGAC
>PVKY010011159.1:0-12184 GCA_004027775.1 Bradypus variegatus
TCCTGAGTTCTATTTTAGGGTGAAAAGATCTGCATGAAGTCACGATCAGTGTCTAACTGTCATTCCCACTTCAAGGCCAGGTAATACCTGACCTGGCCCAGGCAGATTGCAGAGTACAACAGTCTTTAAAAATAAAAATAAATTTCAGAATGAAAACACAGTACGTGGTCATTTTATAAGCCTTATTTCACTAGCCTTCTCTTGCCAACTACAAGATTTTAGCTGAAATAGTCATGTTTTTAGGCCAAAATTATTTCTTATTAAATTCTTTTATTCTTATTATGTATTTCTCACTCTTTTTGTGCTGTATGCTCTGTCTCCACTTCCTTTCCAACCATTCTGTCTGGAACCCACTCCAAGCAGGTTTCTTGTGAAAGTCACCAAAACTTCCATGCTACCTAATCCAAAATTGGATTTCAAATGTTTGCTTTTCTTGCTCTGTTTTAGAAGCAATTAACCATTTGACTACTTGCTCTTTAAAATATCCCTGTATGTGGTTCTTTGCCTACCTACCTTGCTGCCTACTCTGCCATATCTCCTTTGCTGATTCTCTTCATTTGCCTGACATGCTAGAGTTCCAGGGATATCCGTGCTTCCTTCCACAGTGCTTCTTCTATCTGTGCTTTCTTCCACAACCCAGAAAGTCCTACATGATTGGCTCCAGCCACCCTCTCGCCCCGGCTCCTTCGACTTCCTTCTTTCCCTACTCAACTGCAGCCACACTGCCTCTTTGTTGTTCTTCAGACACCCCACAGCTCCTCTTACCTCAGGGCCTTTGCATCTGCTATGCCAGCTCCCTGAGACACTTTTTTCCCTGGTATCTTCACCACTGGGTACATGATTTCCTTCAGCTCTCTGCTGAAATACTTTCTCAGAGAGGGCTTCCTGACCACCATATATAGAATAGAAATTCTTCCTCTGCCATATCCCCAGCACTTTCTACCCCTCATGCCTGCTTTTTCACCACTTGATCATTTTTTTTCATTTGTCTTTCTCCCTTGGCCAGAAATTAGGCTCCAAGGGGCCAGTACTTGGTATTTCTTGTTCACTCTTTTATTTCTGATACCTGGGAAGTTGCCTGGTATGTAGCAGGGTCTTAGATATTTGTTAAATCAATGACCTTGCATTATTTTGTAACCATATTAGCAAGACCAATGAGACTTAACACTGACTGATTTTAGTGCTTGTCACTGGTCCTTTAATACCATGACTTCCTCATCCTTAAGTTTTTCTCATCCTCTCCCTCTTCCTCCCCTTTCCTCTTGATTTTGGTAGTTTATTCCTTGATCAGTTATGGTATACTTTGACTGACTTTTCTTCAACAGGAATGTGTCATTATCATGCTCTCTGAGCCCTATGATATCTGGGAATTCCAGTGTCAGTTTGGTTCCTTATTAAATTTGAGTTTTTATTCATTCTGCTTCTGAGTATGTAGATTTTTATTTGTCCTTAAAATTTTAAAATTTTACCCAAAGCTATTCATCTGGTGTACTTTGGCCCATGGAATGTGACTGTGTGTGTAATGTATACCAAATCCAGCCAGAAATTTTAAAAATTGTGTTGAGATTTATATCTAAAATTGATCTTTTTGTGATTCTTCTGCATCTTGATGGCAATGTGTTTTTATTCCATAGTTGTTTATAAAATCTTTTAGAGGGCCCCATGTTAGGTTTTTTTTCCCCTTAATTTTTACTATTCTTGAACAATGGGAGTATTATCCAGTGGTGCTTGCCAGTAAATAAGGTGAATGGCTTCCCTTGAGAATCCCTTGTGGTTGGTTTTAGAGTACTCCTTGGAGAGGCTAAGCTGGGTGGCTAGCTGATACATGCAGTCCCTAGACAAACATCCAGTGTCCAGATGCCTTTCGTTTGGTGTGTTATTACAGGATTGAGAAGGGGTTGCCACTTCTTACTACTTGGTGGACTGACTACTTATCCTGGATAAATTGAAGCAGTTTGTAGCTTTCTTTCCTTATAAGAAACAGTAGGTGAAAACTATAGCCCCCAGACTGAATTTACCTTCTTGCCCTACTTCCTTTTAGCACCCTATTATATGTTGCACTGTTGAGATTATTCATCTCTTATGAATGAAAACAGAGGTTTAGATGGAAAGTATTGTGGGAGTTAAATGTCCTCAGATACCCTACATAGAGGAAGTTCCCCTCTGATTTTTGAAACCCCATGTCTCAGAAGAAGGAATAAGAATAAGGATGGATATTGTAGACTATTACTCTCTTCGTTTACACCCCACTCATCCACTTCAAGGTTACATCTCTACTTGGATAGTGGATACTCCTCCTGGAGCCATGCGTGCTAATTTCTAGGGTTCCTTGTAACATCTTTCTTCTTTCTGTGTATTCAGGATGCATTTCATGGGAAATACTACTTACTAACCGGCCTCTTAATCTGGATTCGAATTTTATCATTTTTTCAAATAGCTGCAAGGGCGCATGGCTGACTTTCTCCTTCCCATTTCTGAAAATGCCTTTTCTAGCCCAGCAGACTCATAAGTGATGAAAGGACCCGCATATATTTCCGAGTTTGCCTTGGCTGCTTCTGCTGGCCTTCTGGGTGTTGGTGAAACTAGAGCTCTGGCAATGACATGCTGGTGGGTGGTTGGGTTCTTTTCCATGACATGTTTTAAGGTAAACGTTGGCAGTGCCAGGGAAAGGATAATAGTTCTGACATCTTCAAACTTGTCTCAACCTGAAAACTGGGTTTTGACCTTGCAAATACCTGGATTCAAACTCCTACTCCACCACTAACTAGCGAACTAGCAGTGAAAGCTTGAGCAAAAACTCTTGCTCTCTGTGTTTCTTCATTTGTAATGTAGCAGTAAAATACCCGCATGTTTTGGTCAATATGAGACCTAGAGAAAATGTATGCATTATGTCTGAAAAACAGGTCATAAAAGTTGGGTGCTCAGTAAATGTTGATGGTGGTGCTATAATTGTCGTTTTTCAGATCATTAACATGATAATGTCATAGTCTTAATACTGTGATCATCCAGAATGCAACGGGAAAGGTGAGGTATATATTATCCATGATAACTTCATGCTCCTGCAACCACATTTATCAGGTCTGTGATGAATTATGTAGGTGACTTTTGTAAAGGTCCCTTCCTTTCCATGCTTCTATTTCCCATCTGTAAAATAAGGAGACTGAACTATAGCAGAGTAGCAGATAAGTTTAATCTCATATGTGAAGACCAGTAGTAGCTCCCTGGAAAACTGATTTAAAAGGATTCTGAGGCTTAGCAGATAAAGCTTGCCATGATCTATTAGGGATGTCTGCCATGGGTAGGGAAGCTGATGGCAACTATTCTGGAATTTTCCAGGCTAGACTAAATGCTCGTCCCAGCTTCCCAGTCCTTTAATTCTTTTTCTGGATCTTCTTGTTGGGTCTTTGCTGCTGGGTGAAGTCCTACCCATTCAAATGGATATTCAATGTCATTGGATAGAAAAACAGGTTATGGATCTTCCGGTCAATAATCTGAAAGGGGAGTGGTGGATTGTGAGACTGTTTCTCTGAATAAGACAGAGGTTTCTTTGAGACTTCATTGCTACTTGAGCATAAAAAAATAAATAAATCATTTTCTTCAAAAGGGCAAACAGGATGGGTCCCTGAAGTTAGCAGATAAACCACAGCCCAGTGATGCCACGTAGGGCTGGAATATCATTTTCTGGCGGCTTTATGTCTAATAGCATTGGCAGTCAACAGTATGACCAACAGAAACGTTAATTTCCTGATCTGCAATAAAGAGTAATGGGTTTCTAACAGTTGTAAAAGGATGCTACTGTGTACTACAGAAAGATCATTTTAGAAACGGGCTCAGCCACTTTCTCTGATATTTGCAGTCTAAGACAAGGGTGTCTTATTTCTGGAGTAACATGGCTAACTTGAAACAATGAGATTTGTATTTCATGAACCTTCAGGAGGAAATCCACATGTGAATCACTTTTCAGTCGTCCATTTTGTAAAGAAAAGTAAAATACCCAGTTGTCCACTGGCATTTTATAACCTGAAGCCCAAGATTCTTCTGACAGAATCAGGGATATTTGCCTTAATTTTAAATGCTTCCCAGATACAGATCTGATGAGAGGTCCTCTTTCTGCACATTCCCTATGGCAGGGAATAGTCCTCATGTCCCCTCCTCATATGTTTCTACTTGCTATTGCAAATTTTGATCTCTGGAAAAGCAAAAATCACCAGCCAATAGTCATACCGTTCCAGTGAATATGATGGAAAACTCTATTTTAGATGTTTTTCTCAGAAACAATCAACGCTAATCATGCTTTTTGTCTACTTTGTATTCTCAGCAAGCGCTAAGATGGAAGGGCATTTTTATAGTGAAATCTATGAATATGACAAAAGCAATAAACAGCTGAAAATAATCTATAAGGCGTTTGCAAATTACCCCTCATGCGCCATAGCGGTTGTGAAAGATAATTTGTGGTTCTTGCAGAATACCCTGCAAATTGGGTCTTTCATCTGCAGTGTTTTTTACAGTTAAAACATTTCATTTCTCATATTAACAAATGATAACTCTGCATTTGTTAATCTAAACAATTTGATTTATATTTTTCTGTGCTGAGAGGCTGTTGACATTTCAGGATAAGTAAGTATTTTCATTGCCAACTGCTATTTGTGGTGACTGTAGGCAAAAGATAGAAATCTGAATACTTGCATGCATCATTTTAATCATTTTCCTTAGACTACCCAGAAAACAGGAAATCTGTTTGCCTTAATTATCAATTATAATTAGAAATCTAATAGGACATGGGTATTGACGAGTTAGGGATCCAGTCATTTTCAGGGTTTTCTGCAATATATTAGAAGCTCTTTTGTGTAATTGCCACAGCGAGAGGGCTGGGCTTGACCTACAATGCCACCGAACCTCTGGCAGGGCAAAGTGCCATTGCACTCTTAAATCATAGCAGTGAGGAAGCAAGTGTTATTGGCCTCAGTAGCTCACGGCTTGTGTAATAGCTGTTCAAGTATCTCTCGGACTGGTTGTCAGGATTACACGGAAGAATGCTCGCAAGAGCACCTCACACCATGCCAGGTATATGCTGCGGGAGCCCTGGAAACCTTTGTTGCCATTGTGACAACGTGTAAAAAGATTTCTAAATTTCCTTTTCCATATATTGCATTCTTGGCCAAGGATTGCCAGTGAAGGGCAATGGAAGGAAAGATTTTTCACCTGGAAAGCAGTCAGTCTTTCCTTAGAGCCGGAATCTGAGCGTTGCCCACTGAGGTGCTGCACGCCGCACATGGAATTGTGCAGAGGAGGTGCCCAGGACCTGGGACCAAGCCGATGCCTGGTTGCTCTTGGATCTTAAAATCAATGCTAATTTTTCAATCTACTCCTTAATGTATCCGGATTTATTTTAACATTAAAAAGATTACTTATCATCAAAGTTTAAACTTCTCCCTCCCCTCCTCCACCCTCAGGAAAATCACGTAGCCGAACAGCCGCTCCAGGCAGATGGGCCAGCTTTAGCCCCTGGTTCTTTCTGTGCATGTCCCACACTAGTTATGGGTGGTGCATCACAGGTGGACACTGCCCCACCCTGTGACGCTTAGAGGGGCACTGGTGTGAGTCCTGCAGAGTGGGGTGTGACAGATTCATCTGTCCATTTCCCTGTGGCCTCTTTACACTGTTGGGCAAGGTTCAGTCTGCAACAGACAGGCAGGAAATACTCCTGCGTGTGTGGACCTTCCACGCACATTCCAGGTCAGGGAAGGGATACTGACTTAGGATCCAAAGCAATTTTTACATAGCCTGAAGGAGTGAATGCAGAGCCAGTACCCTGAATGGCAAATGTGTTTCATCCCTTGAACCACCTCCAATCGTTTGGTTCCGGTGACATACAGGGCCATCTCAAGGAGGAACCTGGGCTGCATTGGGGCTCAGCTGTGAGGTGGGCTGCGGTTTATTAACAATGTCTGTCATGGCCTCTGGGCAGACAGCCTGCCCTATATTTGCCATTCTCTGCTTTTGATGTGTCCTTAACTCCTCTGTGCCATGTCCTTTGTGAAGTGATTTTAATACATGCAGGTGACGGTAAATATGACATGAAGCATCATGAGTGAGCGATCAGGTAGGTTCCACTTTAAGAAAACCTAGCATGAGAAAATGCAGGGTTACAAAATGCATGAATCTGGAGCCAATTATTTCCATTACAGAAAGATTCCATGAAAGTTTCTTTTAAATAGAGAGCTCCCCTACTGCATTAAAATGATGATTCAATTTACAGAAATTCACTTTGCATGCACCTCGTCAGGACCACGTCTATGGAGTAAAGCAAGCCACACCTGGTTTTCTTAAAATGCGGCCTAAATAATGTCCAGGACAGCTGCCCCCACGAATCTAGAGTTTCTTGGTAATCCCCGCTCTCTTCAGCCTTCTTCCTTCCTTCCTATCCCAGAGTGTTGAGCAGAAAATCTGGGTGGTGGACAGCAGCTTGCTGGCTTCCACCCTGACAGGGCTGCACTTCATTAGTGGGTAAACTGATTGCTCCAAGTATGTTTATGTGTGGGTGTGGATGTACAAGTCAATGCACTCTCTGCGCTATGTATGTAGATGTGGATACACAAAAGCCATTATCTCACTCGCAGCCCACCCTAAATTCATTCCTGCTGTGAGAGTTATAAATGGAAGGTTCCAATTGCTCAGTGGGTACGGCCTTTCCTTAATATCTGCCCCCAATTCTGGCTCCCATCCTCTTTGTGTTTGTTTATATCTATTTACCCTTACATCAGAACACTTGCCCAGACTCTGGGCCTGAATCCCATTATCCAAACACGGAACCCTCCTCTTCCTCTGTGGCCTAGAAAACCCCAAATGGTTTTCTGATTTAGAAAATTAAATATAATCTGACTCTTGTGGCAAGCTGCAGAATTCCCAACCACCAGACGCTCCCATTAAGTATATAATGTACACAACATCTAAAAGTATCACCAATCTAGCATGAACTTGAATTATAGAGGCATTCTGTGCCCCTTGGGTAAGATTGCCAGCCTCTTCCCAGGCACTCAAAATCGAACAGTTTTCCCATGAACCATAAAGCTCCTAAGAAGGGTGACTGACATATGCATTTGCATTTGTGTTGCTCTGTAAAAGCAACTTAATCCAGGGAAGAGTACCTGAAAGAGATGGTATCTTCCCTTTCTCTGGGTCTGGCCTTCCCCGACATGGAGTAATTGCAATAACTTCATGGGCTCAGAACATGCGTATCATCTGTATTTCATCTATGGTATTTAAAAAATCTCAATATAAATTTCTTCCCAGAAATATTTTTTACAGACACATTATCATTCATTTTCTCCCTCTCTCTCCCTCTTTCTTTCTCTCCCTCTCTTTTGGAAAAAGCAAACTGAGGCTGTAAGAGTCTTACTCAGACTCTTCCCTCTGGCCTAAGAAGATCACTCCTATTGGAGATGAAAGTTCTCATGCTGGTGAGCTGTCAAACAGCTCTTTTCCTTCCATCCTCCCAGACTCAGTGGTTTGAGCCAAGGGTTCACCACAGTATTGGGCTGTAATGGCTGCGTAGGCACAGCCGTAGATGGCAGCCACCAACATCATGAGACACACGATCCCACACACGACCCCGGTGACGATGACGGTGGCGACAGCATGGCGCAGGTTGGCCGGCTTTGGCTTGGGCTGGAGCTCACGCTTGGAGTGGTCCCGCTCTCCCACGCTGTGAGTCTTGGGCAGGCTCATGGCTGCCCTGTGGGCAGAGCCCAGCTGCAGAGCCTGCGAGGGCACCTGATCTGAAAGGCAGGGCTGGTACAGCTCGTGGGGGATTTTAAGGAGGTCCTTTCCCCTCCAGGTGTCTGGTGACGTACAGATGACGCCATCCGTCATTCCCCCTTTAAAAAACAAAAGCAAAGGACAATAACAGAGCCTTGATACAACTGAGTTCCAAAATTCTCAGCCTGCAAAAACATGGGTAGATGCAATTTATAAAATACCTTTTTTTTTCCTGGAGTCGAAGAATTTAACAATCATATTTTATGATTTTAGTATTTCTAAATTGGCTAAATGTTAAAAATGCCACACACTAAATTGGCAATTACTTATGACCAAGAATTCATTAGAAGCCAAGTTACCTCCACCTTATAAACGCTGAGGGAAAAACAATGCAGAAAGCTGACAAGAAGGAGCATTTGGACGCCAACGCCGAGGGCACTGTGCCGACAGCATTCCTCTAATGAACCTGCCAGACAAGAAATCTTTTGTACCAAATTCCTACTGGAAATCTAAAGAAAAAAAAAAATAAACACAACACCACCACAAGTGCCCATTGTTGTGACACTATGTGTGGGTTACAAAGACCCTACGTGTCTGCCGACAATCCTCTGTGAGGCAGTTGGGGAGGTGGCAGGGACCTCGGGGTTTTCTGTGTGTGTATCTGAAGATTTGATAGTAATATTAGTTTAGTTCATAGGATTAAGTCTAATTAACACATCTCCTCAGGCCTTGAAACATTGAGTGCTTTGAGTATCGAACGCAAAGCATTTTCATTCCTTGTAAGGTGAATGATTTCCTCAGGTCTGCAAACAGCTATTGGTTCAGGTGTATAAGTAGGGGGGATTTGGGTGCTGAGTAATCCTTTTCTACAACACTGGCCTAACTGACCACTTGTGCAAATAGACTTCTCTGCCTAAATTTTCTGCTATAAAAAAATATTTGTATCCAACTCGATGGATTTCAAAGCACTTTGAGGTAAGTCTTCACAACTGTGCTAGAATGAGTAATTCCTGTCCAAGCTCACATAGGTTGTCAGTGGACCAACCAGTACTCAAACTCAGTCTTCCTTACTTGATCTTAGTTTTTCCCCACTAACTTGCTGCTTCCCTCTGATTCCTCCTTTCTGAAGTGTTGTGAGGTCAGAGGACACTGACCTCAGCAGCGTCTGCCTGCAAAGCCCTTTCGTGATGCAGAACTGCCCCTCATACCTGTGGCTCAGTTCCCCTTGGCTGCCATAAATACCTCCCCAGGGATGGCTGCAAAGGTCCCCTGGCACCACTCTTAAAGAAGTCAGATTGGAGGTTCTTCATAAGCACAATAGGTAAATTATGAAGTTTTATCAAAAAGTGACACACTGGAGGCCGTCACTTCAATGTTATTAGCACCTTCCATTGCATAGGACTTGAGAGTTTGGGGAAAGCTTTGACATCCATTCTGTCTGAGCCCTATAAGCTGAGTCCTGCTAGTAGATGGCCTGCTTGTAGATGGGTCCCTCCATAGCATGGTGGTTATCACATGACAGGTCACATCAGTGGCAGTGGCAAAATTCAACCCATGTCCTTTTTGCTGCCCTGCTTGAAATTGCATCACCTACTGCCAGAGTCTGTCAGGCCCCTCTTGGCTTCTTCAGCAATCCTTCAAGGCAAGTGCTCCAACTGTAAAGCAAAAAGGTAAAAGAGGAATGTCCTCTTTTCTCCAGTTACTGAGGTGCATGAGGACAGAGACATGGCTTAGGCTGTTCCAGATGAACCCGAGGCATCACCAGGCTACACCAAGATCCAGAATCCCCGCACCAGGGGCCATCTCATGACACTGCCCTGCCAGAGCCTCTGCAGGGAGTCTGATGCAAGGCAGAAGGCCAGAGACACAGACGTAGGGCATGGGGCTTTGAGAAGTAATAATGACATTTAACCAGGCCAAAGATTGAGACTCCTAACAGAGGAAGAAAGGCCATCTGCTATGGGAAGGGCAATTCCATCACACTGGGGTGGTTTACCCACTCACTCCAGGCTGAAGAATGAATGGTCTTTCTCTGGTTCCAAACTTCCTGGGAACTAGTTCAGTATTAGGATGAGAGCCTTGGCCTCTCTCAAGGTCCCAGAGCCAAGGAAGTATACAGGCTGGGGTGTGAGACCTGGCCGGAAGGCAGGGACTCTGGCTGCCAGGAGCTCCCATGGCCCCTGTGCAGCTGTGTCCTCAGCCAGTATTGACCTTCTGCTCCTCTACCACTATCCCAGAAGGCAAATCTGTTGATAGATAGCTTGAGAGTCCCACTCCCTTTTAGATTCATTTAAGCTAACAACACAGGAAGCTTCAGCTTGCCAAGAACTCTTCCCTCACTGGCCACCAGGAGCTATTAGCCAGTGTTTTGGAAGAAACAGGTTTCAAATCCTGAGTCTATACTGCACTTAGCTGTGTGACCCTAAGTAAGTTACTTAGCTATTCTGTGCCTCTGCTCATCTAGAATGTAGAGGGGAGTTTCAGTGAAGATTCCTAGGATTGCTCTAAGGACTCAGATAAAATATGTCAAGTATTTAGCACGATACCTATCCCAGAGTAAGTGTTTAATAAAGGTAACTGGTAGCACAAAGATGATTTTTGTTTACTTATGAGTGGAGAAAGAGATATGATAATTACAAAATCTGTATGCATATGTTTTTGTGAAGGAAACATATATTCACTAAAGCATGTCATTCTTTCTCTTGGGCCCAGAGGAAGACTAAATTTCTCCAGCCCTTGTGGTTAGTGCCATGAGACTAGTTCTGGCCAATGGAGCTGATGAATGCCACTTCCAGGCCATAAACACTCTGCATGCACTTTGTTCCTGTTTGGGGGTGCTTTAGAGGCTAGTGGTGAAGTTAGCAGCATCACAAGTTGAAAGAAGCTTAAGTCCCAGAACATCTGCATGGAACACCGTCCTGCCCCCAATTCCCTTGTACTCTGACCTCATTGAGCAAAAGACTTTTATTGCATTCTATCGCTGTGGTCTGGGGTTGTCTGTTATCTCAATTAGACTGCCCTGAGTAATATGGTTAGTGTTTGCATTTGTTTATCTTTCTTTTATAATAAGATCTTTACTTGTATCTTTTTCCTTACTTTGCCTTTATTCAATACATGGGTAATCAGATTGCCTCCCACATTTAGCATCTATTTGCATGAGTGTTTTTTTCCTAATTATTTGGGGACATCAGGATTTGTTACCCCAACTCAATGTTACCTTCATCCTGAAAAAGGCTGTTGTCTGTGGTCCTGTCTCCCCTCTGCCGTGAGGGAGCTGTGACCTGCATCCCAGAATCGGAAGACCAGAGTGGGCCCCAGGAGCTCCCTAGCTTAATACTGTCATGTTTCATCAGACACAAATGAGAGCAAGTGAGGGGCGTCCATTTGCCCAAAGTACACCTGCCAGTTTTGTCTCAGAATAGGGGGAGCTTCATCCCATCCCATGCTGCTTCTAGTGTCCTGGATCTGGGAATGCTTTTTGTCAAAAAATGTTCTCTCTTGGCAAAAACCATCTCTGTGACAGCCTAGCTTATGCTCACCAGTAGTAACTTCACCTTTGGATGTAAACAGTATTATTTGCAACCCCCTATAAGAAAGATTTCAACATCTTAATAGCTACTGTTATAGATCAGCTTAAACATTAGCTGGTTGTTGAGATATTATTTGCTATTGTATTGTTGAGAGGGATTCTTAATTCAGTATTGTATATTTGAACTGAATTTTATGCTCTAGCCAGCTTCCGTCTCTAGAACTGCTGCAACCATCCAGATAGCACTGACTCCCTAATTCAGATCCGTAGCTTCTGAGGTCTTCCTAAGTTGCCAGCTCGAGTGTATAGCCACCAACTCAATATCTCAGGCTTGACAGGCCCCAGTCTGAACTCTTGATTTACCACCTCCCCTGCACATTCACCTCCTTCCCTGATCCCCCTCAGCCTTCCCCTTATCTGCCAGTGCTATCATCATTTATCTCATCACTGTTGCAAGATAAAAGAAAAATGAATTTCCCCTAATTACTCGCTTTCCCTCATCTCCCATTCCAACCCAGCAGCAATTTCTATCGGTTCAGTATTCCACATATATCCCAAAGTTGATCACTTCTCACCACCTTTGTTTGGGCCACCATCCTCTCTTGGATGACTGAAATAGCTCACTCCCTCATCTCCTCACTGCTTCTTCTGCAGCCTTTGCTCCTGCTCTCCCCAGAGGTGCCGGGGTGACCTTTTAAAATGTAATCAGAACATATTGTTCCCTGGCCTCAAGCTCTTCAAGAGCTTTCCATCCATAATAAAATCAAAACATTTTAGCCTTGCTATGCACGTCCTATGTGATATGGCCTCTGAGTAGTTACGTTGCTGTATCTTTGTCTACTCTCTAGCTCATTTCCTCTGTTCTAGCCACTCTTTTGTCCCTTTATGTCCCTCAGC
>PVKY010011160.1:0-12181 GCA_004027775.1 Bradypus variegatus
GGGGGGGGCTTGTGGGAAAGTGCCGTGGCATGGGGACTTAATCTCTGCTCTCTTCTATCCAGGCCATTCTCCAAAACTGCCCCCGCTCCACAGAGGTAAGGGATGCTTTGCTGGTCTAGGGGCCAGAGGAGGTCCAGTAGGGGAGGAAGGAAGGCAGCTAAAGAAGAGGAATATTTGAAAGGAAGGCTTGGACCTGGGTCCTTTTCTTTCCCAGCTCTGGGGAGGTGGGGTCAGGAGGAGATTGGGGAGAACAGTGTGGTGGTAGTGACTCCATACCTTGATCTCAACCCTGTTTCTCCCTCAGTCCTTTATCTCTGAGCTGCTCAGTGAACTCAAGAAACTCCGGAGACTCAGTCGGCCTCAGAAATAAGCATTGTGAGACTACCTTCAGCAGCCTCAGCACTTCCCTCACCCTCTGGATCCTGGACTGTGGACAGGGAAATAGCTCCTTGAGTCACAGAGAAGGAAAATGGATGATGAAGAGGCACATTTGGACATCCTAGTATATGTGCTGTCACAGCTAGTTCCTGTCAACCATGCTTCCTGGGAGCCAGGCATGGATGTTGCCCAATGCTTTCCTTGGCAGTCAAGTGGATAAAATCTTTAGGAGCCCCAGCTGAATGGAGTATGGAATATATCTGTGCTAAGGAACAGCGGAGGGGAGGGTGAAATGACATACTAGAATACTAACATCCTGTGTCACTGGGCTGTATTCATACAACTCATTTATCCATCCATCCATCCAATCCGTCCAAACAGGCCTTGAAAATTCAAAGATGAAGGTCAAAGGTCTGCTTCAGAGTTCACCATCTAGCAAGATCCAGAGGTCAAGCAGAGGGCATCGAGCTAAGACACGCAAGCATCTTGGCATTGCCAACAAGCAGGGCCCATGACAAAGACTAGTTTCAAATCTCAGAAGGGAGGCAGAAAAAAGCCGAGCTGGGTCAGGGGGCATCAGCTCTGTTTTAAGCTGGTTTATCAAGAGACAGGAAGAGAGAAACAGGCTATGCATAGGGTATAAACGGTACAGGCTGAAAGGCCAGGGGTTGGGTCTGGGGGCCAGTTTCTGGAAGACTGACACTGGGTCGGAACAGCAGTCAGGTTGGCGGAGGTGACCTAAGAAGCAGGAGGTGTTTTGGGAGTAAGGCAGCAAGCTGAGTATGCCCCACGCAGACCCACATATTTCCTGCATAACTTGTCTGAGGACTAGAGAGGCTGTGGTGGTGCCTGGTGGCTAATCTGGGCTGCTCAGAGCACATAGGACAGTTCAGTACAGTTGAACGAATATTTATGCCCACTATGTATGAGGTCACCAGATAGGTGGGACTGTCCTTATCTGGAGGGAACCTGTTCCCTCAACCCACAGGATTAGGCCTATAGCCTCCTCTGTTCCTGCTGCCTCTCATGGAGCCCAAACTGAGGGCCCACAGGGTCCTAGAGATAAGAAATGCTAGGCCCAAGGAGTCAACATACTTTATTAGATTCAGTAAGTGCCAAGAGAGGTGCCCTAGACCCCTTGAGCTGGGTTTCAGGGCTTATTCTTAGATCCAGTTTGGTCTTTTCCCCATCAAGCCTCTCATTTCCAGTCCAAGCTTCTATGATGGAGGGCTCCTTCCTTCTGGTTCTTCCAGTCTTTGTCTTGAATGGAGAATCTTTCCTCCTTCCAGGAAGGGGCGTATCCATCAGCAGTTTAGCCTGCTGATGCCAGCAGTTTCCTATCAGATGCCCCGAGGCTGGGCCCAGTGGGGGTTCACCGGCCTGAGGGAGTGCCTGTAGGACTGCCTTCCTGGGGGACTGGGGTTTCCTCAGTGCTCTCGGCCTGCATATGGGGGGTGGTAGGCAAACGTCTGGTGCTCCTTAAGCTCAAAGGCATCATGACCCTCCCTGTGGAGAGAAGGGTTGCAGGTCAGGGATCCCAGCCAACCCTCAAGTCCCCTCAGACCCACCAAGCATTCTATCGGCACCCACTGGAAGCAGCGGGCACAGTAGAGGTCTCCATTGCAGCCTGTGCAGCGCAGTGTGGCATCCTCATTGCAGATGCAGCACCAGGGGAGCTCCTCTTCCTCAGCCTCAAACCTGGGGGCCACGGCCTGGGCCTGCAGGGACCAGAGAGGAATTGAGGGGAGGGGATTAAGGCACCTAATGGGGTACCTTACAGGAGGGCTGCGGAGGGAGCAGTTGGCTGGGCAAGGAGGAAGGCAGTGGTTACGGTTTAGGGGGTCCATGTCTAGAGCTTTTCTTACCTCAGGCTCTGCCCTGCAGGGTTGGGTGCGAGACTGGGGAGCCGGCTCTGCAGGGATGTTAAACCCACTTGCCTCATCCAGGGCAGCCTCTTCAGTTAGCTGTGGACAGGGTGAAGAGGTACAACCCCCTGCTCCAGCCCCAGGCATCTTCTCCTAGCATTTCTGTGCTCTGTGATCTCTCAGCTTCTCAACTCATCTTCCTTTACCTGCTGTCTATGGCTGCTGATTCCCCACCTCAAGGAACCACAGGGCCTCAGCCAGAGCAGGAGCTGCAGAGTGACTGTCCATCTAGCCCCAGAGTGGAATCAGGGTGAATGGGACCAGGTGGGTGGTGGGGCAATGAGGCAGAGACAAGACAAGGGGTGGTCTGGTGGGTAAGGTAAGGCCCACCTGCTGCAGGACCCTCTGGATGGCTGTCTCTTCATCCTCATCATCATCACTGTCTGGGAGGCGATAGTCCTGAAGGGTCACTTGAAGAGGGAGAGACAGCAGAGGAAGGAGTGAGGCTGAGAGATTTTACCTGAGTGCCTGTACTCTTGCCCCCTAGGGGGAGTCTGCAGCTACTCTGTTCAGACTCTGTCCCTCTGTGCCACACTCCTGCAGGGCTGGGCCATCACTGAAGCAGCCCGATGGCTGAGGCAGGGAGGAACAGAGGCCTCAGCACCCAAAAGGACTGAGAGTCCCCTGTTCCCTGGAGGCTGTCACTGATTCCTCATCTGCTGCTTTGCGCTGGCACCTCCTGGTAGCTCTGGGCAGAGCTTGATAGATCTCTGGGCTCAGGGACCCCTTGGCACCTGACTTAGCCATGACAGAGAGGAGAGTTCAGCTATTTTTCAGAGCCTGGCCTGGGTTGGGAGGACATGAGCGAGCACTGGTTCCCAGGCTCTACCTGTATCCGGGTCCAGCCCCCGCAGCACGGCCAGTCGCTTGGCGAGGGCCAGGATCCGCTCCTGTCTTGTGTTCTCCTCCCGCAGCTCCACTGCCGCCTCAGCCAGCAGCCTGCTCTTTTCCTCCTCCAGGGACCAGGTGGCCTGCCCCTTGGAATTAGCACTCCAGTTCCCTGGGCCACCTTGGTTGAGGTCGTTCTGGATAGAGGCAGCTGGAAGGAGTGATGCAGTCAGGGAGGCAGAGCCGTTCTAAGACCTCTCATCAGAAGACATTGAGCCTGTTTCTCAACTTTTATTTTTTTTTTTTAACTACAAGTCATCAACTATTTGTTCAGCACTAGCTCCCGTGGTTTATATTTCCTCCATTTTTCCCAAGTGTAAAACACAAATAATCTTAGATATGTTTTTCTAACCATCCCCATCCCTACCCACCTGATATTTTAACGTGCTGCCATTGGGGTGGGTGTCCTATGGTTTGAGAATCACTGCCCTAAAACATCAGGAAATGGGGCAGCAGGAGGCCAAGGTACAGCTGCTCTGTCTTATAGGGCTGGGGTTAGCATTTCCCGGGAGCAGCACTAAGAAGGCATGAGGAGGTTGAAGTCTTGTGCATCACTGGATCACTGGGCGGTAAGAATTTTACCAGAGTGGATATGGCTCTGACAGTCACCTTCAGTTTAGAGTTTCAGAGCAAGGGGTTTGAAGTCACACTATCTTGGGTTCAAATCCCAACTCTGCCACTTAACAGCTGTGTGATCTTGGTCACAGTCCTTAACCTTTCTGGGCCTCTGTTTCCTCATCTGTATAATAAGGATAATAATAGTATGTATGCCTCATAGGATTAGTGAGGATTTTCAGTGAGATTGTCTGTAAAGCAGGGTTTCTCAACCTTGGCAGTACTGACATTTTGGTCCAGATAATTCTTCTGGGGGCTATCCTGTGCATTGTAGGATGCTTAGTAGCATCCCTGGCATCTACCCACTAGGTACCAGTAGTAATCCCCCAACCGCCTAGTTGTGACAACCAAAAACATCTCCAGATGTTGCCCTGGGAAGCAAAATCATCCTTGTTTGAGAACCACTGCCCTAAAGCCGTCAAACAGCACTGTCCAATAGAATTTTTTATAATGTGGAAATGTTCCATATCGCAGATTATATTTCCACTGTCCTAGATGACAGCCACTAGCCACATGTGGCTTGAGTATTTGAAATGTGGCTGTATGACTGAGAAACTGAATTTTAATTTTAATTTAATTTTAAATAATTTTAGATTTAAATAGCCTCTTCTCCCTCCTTATCATCATCATCATCATCATCAGAGAACATTCACTGAGCACTTACTATGAACTAGGCATGGTATAAGTGCCTCCTGGATGATCTCATTTACTCCTCACAACTTCCCAATGAGGCAGGTTCTACATACCTCCGTTTTACTTAACCAGGTCAAGTAACTTGTCCAAGGCTACCCAGCTAGAAAAAAGTGGCAGCACTGGGATTCACTGTCTGATTCCAAAGCTCACTCATGCAACCACTAGTCTTACAGTGGCTCCCTTTGGAGTAAATGCTCGATAAATGGTAGCTCTTATAATGTTGATTATATTCTCTGATATATACACCTCCTGAGGGTGGAGAGCAGAGCTTTTTCCACCTGAATTAAGAGGTGGGGGAGGTTCCTAGAGAAGCCAGGTGGAGGGGTTACCTGGCTTGGAGCTCTCATCAATAGCCACCTTAGCTGCCAGCTGTGTCAACAGATCCTGTGCCTGCTGGGCCTGGGTCCTGCTGTCTGGTGGCTGATGTACCTGTCCAGAGGAGGGAACTTCAGTGGGAGAAAATGGGAGTCTAGTGCAGGAGTAGATGCTGAGGAGTTCTCCATCCAGGTAAGAGGGACTAATCTAGGGCCCCCATAATCGAGAATCGAGTGGGCCTGGCAGTGCACAACAGAATGGAGATCCACCCTTTCCTGCCCCACCTGCCCTGGTTCCCAGGCCTGACAGGAGGCCTGAGGATCACAGGGTGGGGGTGGGAGGCTCTGCCAACTCCTGCATAGTATATAACTGTACATGCATTTGGGCTTTGCTAGGCTGTCTCTCAAGCACCCTCATCCCACCCAAGCCATGGCACTCACTGGCTGGGGGGTCTGAGAGGGTAGACCTCTGCCCTGCAGTGTGGCAAGGCGTGCCTCCATCTCCTGGGTGGAAGGGATGGAACCCTGGGGTTCATCCTTCAGCGCAGCCAGCCTGGCTTCTATCTCCGCCTCCGAGGGCACGGACTCTGCAATTGGCATGGGGGGAACCCTGTAAGGGCCAGAGGAATCCCAAACCCGGGAGCCCCCAACAAGATTCTTCAGACCATCCTGCTCAACCCCACTCACTGGGCTTGTTCTCTTGGCGGAGCCGTGCCAGGCGCTCAGCAATAACCTGGTCTTGTTGGGTCAGTTCCTGGCTCCTAAGAGTGCCGGGTTTCTGCTTGGCTTCCAAGGCTGCCACACGCCTAGTAGGATATGAGAGAGAGGCTCTTGAAGAAGGCAGAAAGGAGGGACAAAGGCACCTATTTACTGTTTCCCAGTCACATGATTTCTGGGCATGTAGGGAGGTCTCCATAGGGCAGTCTTGTGGCTTTGGCTCACATCACAGTGCACCCCAACTCAGCTGACCAGCCAGAGGCTCCAGCTGGAAGAGCGAGGTCTATCAAGTACTCTTCCTGGGGAAAAGGCTGATGGGCTGCTTTCTGAGCCCAAGAGGGCAGTCAGAAGCCTGATGGTGGATTCTAACCCTGTGCTTATTTGATTTGGAGGCTGGGAGGAGAATCCTGCCCTTATGGCTCCCGTCTTCTCCCCATCCCCATTTGTCTCTTTTTCTTCGGCACTTACTTCTTATAATTCTGAGGTGGTGACCACTTGGAAGCATTGGTAGGAGAGGACCCTCTAAAAGAAGAAATCTAGTGTCAAAAGTTCTACTTCTATCCCATGTCCCCCACTTCCTGGGCCGACCTCTGGCCCCAGAACACAGGGCTGCAAGGGCTAGCCAGCTGTGTGCTGTCATGCTCTCACCCATGCCCACCTCTCACCTGGTCAGGACTTTGTGGCACTGCTTGCAGACTTTCTGCTGGGTGTTCCCAGCCCGGGGCACCACAGCACTGAAGCCAAGGCAGCCGGAACAGAAGGCCCGGCCACAATTCTTACAGCCGCACTACAAGAAACATGAAGCATGAGGATCCACCTCTCACCCACCCCTTCAGGCTCCTCCCTGGAACTCTCCAAGCACACACAGAGGGAAGGTACTTAAGTTGTGACCAGCTCCCGGGAGGAGGAAGAGGAGTGGGGTTCCTCACACTGAGGAGAAACAGAGTTGGGGGACAGAGGGTGGAGTACTTCTTCAGAGTCTCCAGTCTCTTATTCAAATCAAATAACACTTCATGCAAAATCCCCAGCGCTTTCTACCTTGTCTTCCATAAGTGAAACGGGTGTAGAAGACAGAAAGGTAAACCCCCATGCTTCAGGACACTGCCACTTCAAGAAAAGAGAAGCAGAGAGAGTGCAGAGCCCAAGCCTTCTCTGCTCTAACAGAGATGGAGGGCAGCTTGGCTCTGGATGGGGTAACAATAGCTTCCATTTATTAGGCACTGACTGTGTGTCAGACACCAAGCTCAGTACTTAATGTGCATCATCTGATTTAATCCTCATAATTTACACACATTGTCTTATTTGATCCTGATGACCACCATTATTATCCCTATTTTAGATTGGGCCATAGTGGCTACAGGACTTGCACAAACCAAGGTCACTCCATGAATAAGAAAGCAGAGCTCAAGTCTGAACCCTTATACCCCTGCCTCCAAAACCCAGGTTTCTTAGTGCTTCACCGATCCAGCCTCCCTAACGTGCCATTAATTCACCCCATCTGGTTCTCATCTCCTGGTCAGAAGCCCTCGAGTTTAGGGCCTGCAGAAGCCTGCAGTTTACGGAGTGAATGTGGCAGGTCTGTGCTGAGGACAAGAGAAACTTTGCCACAGTAGTGCCCTGGGGGCAGAAGGAAGGCAATGATCTAACCCAAGAGACCTGGGCAGGGCAGGTTTCAGAGTAGAGAGTAATGGGCGTGGTGTGATGGAGAGTGGTCACAGGGCATTAAATAAATAAGACCAGGCTGCGGGGAAGGGAAGAAAGGTGGAGAGAAGGAAAATAGACGGATCCTATACTTAGCCGACAGAAAAGCATAACTTCCCAAAAACCACTACAGTGCCCTTACGGTTTACAGGGCACTCTCAGCTCCAGCCCCCCACCAGACCCTCTCAATAACCCCAAGAGGTAGGGACTATTCGCCCTATTTTACGGAAATCGAAATTGAGGCTCAGGGACTTCATCAAAATCACACAGCTGGAAAGGGGCTGAATCCGGCCGTAAACCCAAATCTTCGGACTTGTCCAAGTCCCGTGTTTTTCCCTCCACTCCGAGACCTCCCTCGCCCTCCACACCCCGTGAGATAAGACTCGCCTCCTTCTTGAAGAGGGTGAACTTGGCTGCGCAGCCGTAGCACCTACTCTCCATAGTGGCTCCCGGTGCGGCAGGGCCGCAGGGTTGGGATCAGGCCTGCCAGGCCCAGGGCCCCAAGACCCTCAACCAGCCGGGCCTCTCCCTACAAGCCCACTCGCGCGATCCGGCTTCGCGCCGGGTGCGTAGTCTGGACACGCCACCCCTGCCTGACAGCGGCCGTGGCGGGAACGGAGGCTGCTGGGAGTTGTAGTTCATTAACGACCGCCTCCTCCCTCACATTCAGTCAAGCGTGAGCCAGAACACGACAATTCCCAGGGGGCCAAGCGTCATTCAGCCCGCTCGGAGCCGGCAGTCCTCCGGGACGCACGCTTAGACTCTTGGGAGTTGTAGTACGAATCGAGTCAGAGTCGGAATTATGGCGGTGACCAAGGAGCTATTACAGATGGACCTGTACGCGCTTTTAGGGATCGAGGAGAAGGCGGCGGACAAAGAGGTGAGAACGGTGGCGAGGAGGACGTGTCCAGAGCCGCCTGGCGGCCCTTCCGGTTCCATCCCCTCGCCCGCGGCTGGCATCCGCTCTCCAGCTTGGCCAGGTGCTGGGCGGGGAGCGAGGGACAGCCCGACGGCCTCAGAAGGTGCTCTCCAGACCTTTCCAGGAGAGTCTGGGGGCCTATCGGGGAAGGGGGCTCTGGAGGCTTCTAGTGCTGGACGGACGTGCTCTTCCGGTAGCCCCAGTCCGAGAGAGGCCCCAGGCTGAGCCTGAGTGGGGAACCTAGTCTCCTTCCTGCGCCTGCGCAGTCTCAGCCCCCAGTCCGCTTCCGTCTTGACTGTGGCTGGAGGTGTTTTATTCAGTGCCGCTGGGAGGCTGCTTTAACTCTGCTTAGAGATTAGGGGGAAAGAAAGGTTCAAGAGTCGCCTACTCCTTCTAAATCCCCTCTTGGCGTTGTGACCTATGACCCTGCGTCTCTGTTTTCTTCCCCCCTCCCCTCCAGCCATTGTCTCTTTTCAAGTAGCAAATGCTCAGGTGTTCTACTTCTTAACTTGTGATAGTGGGCCCAAAGCAGAGGGGTCAGAAGGGTAAGAAGGCAGGTGGCCTGGAGTTCCACAGGAAGGTTTTGGTAAAGGTGCCAAGGTGTTGAACAGAGTGAGCAAGGCAGAAGCTGGACTTAAGACTTCTGTCTTCCCCTGGATCCTGGTGGCTAGTTGTAGCAATGTAGGAAGGGAAGTTAAACAATTAAAAGTTTAATACAAAATTAAAAGGGAAGTTAAACAATTAAAATTAGTGCCCCAGTACTGTGGAGCTGCCTTGCTCATGGGCTGTGTGAAACTTGTAAGAAGCAGCAGCTCTGGGCAGAGAAGCAGAGAGAGAGACCCAGAGAACCCTCAGGAAGGATGCTGTCAGCCTGCTCAGAACTGTCCACTGCAGCTGCAGCTGAAATCAAAAGTGGCCCGCTGGGATGTCAGCAGGGCACCAAAAGCATCTGCGACATCTCTTTCATAAGGAGTAACATTTTGGTACTAATAATGCCTAACACCTATATAGGTGTTACATTTGTTAAATCATTTCATTAGTACTTTACTAATAGTTAGAAATTATTTGAGACATTTCATGCTACATCAGTCAATGTTTTGGAATCCTGAAGTTGAGAACTCCTGAGGAAGACAATTGGGATCCATTGATGTATATATTAATCAGAGAAGTGACAAAATTGTATATTTTTGAAATTATTCAGTATGCAGAACGGACATGGGAATGGGAGTGGGGATGGAGGAGCTGCCACTAGATGGTCAGGTAAGGCTGTGGTCTAGGCAATAGTTTAGATTCTGAGCTGGGCAGAGGTGGTTGGACTTACTCAGGTGAGATAAGGGATATGTGAGAAAGTTCTTTATAAAGGGTAGCAGTGTTAACACGTGCCAGGTGCTGCTCTGGCATTTTAGTAGGGGAAACAAGATTTGTGCATAATTAACTATAATATAGGGAGAAAGTGGTAAGTCCCTTAAGAGGGATACAAAGTGCTGTGGATGTTCAGAGGAGGGTGAGATTGCTTAGTTTGGGGGAAGGGATGAGGGAAATAGAGAAGGCATTTGAGGCCTTGAAGAACAGACATGAAGAACATTGAACATGTGGAGATGGAGGTAGGATATTTCCAAGAAAGAGGAGAGTACAGTTCAGTTTGTCTGGAGCAGAGGCTGAGAAGAAAGGGTAGAAAGTAGACCTTGAAAAGTAGGCTGAGGCCTTCAAATATACTGTCCAGCTTCATGGTAGTAGATACTTTTTGGTAGAGAACAAGGAAGACCTAGACCCTGGCATTCCTTGTTCTTGGCTCAACATCTGTCATATTCTCTAGGGACACCCTGGGGACCAACAGATATTTAAAGTGCACATAAGGTAGGCCTCCTAAACTTTGGTCATCTGGTCCTGTATTCCAAGAGTTCTTAATTTGGCATCCATAGAAAGCCTCCAGGAACTGAGCAAACTCCTAAAATCGTGTATAATATTTTTTTGCATATTCATTTTGGAGGAGAGGAGGGGATTCTTATTTTAAAAAGGTTAAGAAGGCCTGATATTTGCCAACTGATGGTGAAACTGAAACTCAGGGTAGTTAGTGACAAAATTGGGACTAGAGCCCAGATCCGTTGCTGCCCAGCCCTGGTTGGGGCTCCTTCCCCAGTGCCACCCTAGGCCTGTCAAGGACCATACTGTTTGGTGGTAGTGATAGGCACCAACACCAAGTTTAACTTTCATTCAGACCATTTCTCCAAGTCCAAAATCCATATATTGATCTGCCTACTTCATCTCTCTATTTGGATGTTTCACAGCAGTCTAAATCTTACTACATCCAAAACTGAACTCTTGAACTTCTCTCTCCAAACCTGCTCCTTCCTTGTACTTTGTATTAGTTAGGGTTCTCTAGGGAAACAGAAACAACAAGAGATATCTGTAAATATAAGATTTTATGAAAGTGTCTCACGCAACTGTGGGGATGCATGAGTCCAAATTCCATAGGGCACTTTGCATGAATCCAAATTCCATAGGGCAGGCAGTGAACTGGCAACTCAGATGAAGGTGTTCGATGAACTCCTTAGGAAATGCTTTGCTGGCTAGCTGAAGAAGAAGTTAAGGTCCTCCATATTCCCTTTATTCTCAGCAAGCACTTCAGCTGGCTGAGGTTCTTTGCCTGTTGGGGTGACACAAACCTTCATTCCTGAAGTTTCTTGGCCATTGGTAGTCCTGTCTGGATTGGGTTGTTGCAGTTTTCCATTGACTTTAATCACAGGGCATGGTAGAACTAAGAGATGCCCTAGGGGATCTCCTGTATTCCAGGAAAACTCTTCTTTACCTCCATTTTGTAGTTGCAGTGCTATTTCCCCTTGATAGTCAGGATTACTCACCCCAGCCAGTACAGTAATCCCCTTCCTTGCCTATTGATTTAGAGGCATAAGAAGCCCAAAGTGGCCAGGTGGCAGTCTTAGCTTCCAGTTCAATGCGATTATTGTTGTGTCTCCTGGTGGAAGCACCCCTCCTTTTGGAACTAAGACTTGTAGACCAGCAGAGCTTAAGGTTGCAGGGACAGGAAGCAAAAATTTTCCTAGTGCATCACTAGGAGTGATAGTGAGTGGTGCCACTCCTGTTTCTACCCCTTGATTCCTGCACCTGTGAATCCTGGCTATGGGAGAAACAGCCTCATAGAGCTGTTGTTGATTCAGAGCATACACAGCCTCCTGGAGAACACTGCCCCAGCCCTGCAAGGTACTGCCACCTGGTTAGTGCCACAATTGAGTCTTCAAAGGCCATTCCACCGTTCTGTCAACCCAGCTGCCTCTGCATGATGGGGAACGTGGTAAGACCAGAGAATTCCATGAGCATGTGCCCATTCCCTCACTTCATTTGCTGTGAATTGGGTTCCTTGGTTCAGAAGCAACACTGTATGGAATACCATAACAGTGGATAAAGCATTCCCCAGGTCCACAGATGGTAGTTTGGTCAGAAGCATTGTTTGCAGGGAACGCAAACCCATATCCGGGGTATGTGTCTGTTTCAGTGAGAACAAATCACTGCTCCTTCCATGATGGAAGTGGTCCAATGTAATCAACCTGCCACCAGGTAGCAGACTGATCACCTTGGGGAATGGTGCCATATTAGGGACTTAGTGTGGGTCTCTGCTGCTGGCAGATTGGGCACTCAGCAGTGGCTGTGGCCAGATTGGCCTTGGTGAGTAGAAGTCCATGTCACTGAGCCCAAGCATAACCTCCATCCCTACCACCGTGACCACTTTGTTCATGAGCACATTGGGCAATGGCTGGAGTAGCTGGGGAAAGAGGCTGATTGGTATCCACCAAATGGGTCATCTTATCCACTTGATTATTAAAATCTTCCTCTGCTGAAGTCACCCTCTGGTGAGCATTCACATGGGACACAAATATCTTCATGTTTTTGCCCACTCAGAAAGCTCTTTCCACATACCTCTCCCCCAGACTTCTTTGTCACCAGTTTTCCAATCATATTCCTTCCAAGTCCCTGACCATCCAGCCAAACCATTAGCAACAGCCCATGAATCAGTA
>PVKY010011161.1:0-12185 GCA_004027775.1 Bradypus variegatus
ACGTCCCCGCGCCCCCACGTCCCCTCACCCCTCACCCCCTCACCCGTGGTCCTGCCCACAACGCACCGCCCGGAAGTCGCGGTGCAGCTTGCTGTACTGCCACAGATTGGCCAGGAGACTGGAGGCTGCCCGGGAGGACTTCTCGCTGTCAGGGCTGGGGTGGGGGTCAGGGGTCAGGGAGGGCACAGCCAGAAGGGGGGTGGGCTGGGGGAGCCGGACTTCTGGGTGCCATGGTGGTTGCGGGGGTGTGGGGAGGTCAGGCTGCTGCAGGGCGGGGTCAGCCTCGGGGTGGGCTCAGCCCTACAATGGGCACACCCTTGGGGTAAGGTCGCCCTTGGGGTCAGGTCACCCTTGGGGTCAGGTCAGCCCCAGGGTTGGGCCAGGTGCTCACCTGTCCCGCTTCTTCTTGATGAAGACGAGCTTGCGGAGCCCGTCGAAGTAGAGCAGGTCACGGGCGGCAATGGGACTGGCCACCACCAGGTTGTTGAGCACGGCGATGACATTGACCAGCACCTCGGCCGGCGGCGCCTTCTCACCCACGCTGCCCGGGAGCTTCTCGATCAGGTGACTCACCACCTTCGTGGCTGCCAGAGGGCCAGGAGGTCAGGTTCCAGCCCCTCCCTGGTACCTCAGGGCCTTTGGTCACTGCCTCTCCTCCAGACCTGCCATAGCTGGTTACTCTGCCCAGGCTCCAGCGTGCCAGAAGCCCCTCAGGTGTAGAGACACCTGCTGCGAGCCAGGCCAGGGGAGGGCAGAACCCGGGCTGTGGGCCAGCCTGACTCACACATCTCGTCCTTGTTTCTGGCGTTGCGGGACAGGTTGCGGATGAGTCCGGTCAGCGAGCGCAGCTGCTGGTGGTCAGCGGTCCGTACGCGGTCCAGCAGGGGGTTGAGGATCCGCTCCTGCTCCAGCGCCAGGCGGCTCAGCACACCAGCCCACTGCGCGGGGAGCGGCTGGTGACGGGTGCACCTGGGCCTTGGGCCCTTCCCTGCTCCCCTGCCTGGCTCCGGACACTCAGCCCTGGGGGCTCCTCTGTCTGGCCTCCCTTTGTCCCTCTGTCTCTCCAGCCCTGCGTCCCTCCGTCCCTCCATCCGTCTGTCCCTCCAGCCCTCTGTCTCTCCGTTCCTCAGGCCCTCCAGCCTTCCATCCATCCGTCCCTCCGTCCCTCCATCCCCCTGGTCGCCTCCTGCTCTCGTCTCCCCTTCCACAGTGGGCCCTGGGCTCCCGGGAGCAGTGCCTGCCCCTGCCCCCTGCGTCCCAGCCCCTGCCGAGGCAGGCGCCCCTCGCGCCGCGCACCCTGCGGTCGCCCGCGGTGATGTTCTGCAGCGCCCCGGCCGCGGCCTCGGTTGTGTGCCTGTTCAGCTCGCAGCGCTGCAGCAGCCGGTTGTACAGCCCCACGATCTGGGGGCTCCACAGCCACTCGAGGCCCTTGGGGTCCTTGGACACCTCCGCGAAGGTGAGCGCGTCGGCCGTGAGGGCCAGCTGGGTGGAGGGCGGAGGATCAGGTCAGGGCCAGGCCGGGCCAGCCGCCCCCGTGTCCCCGTCCGGCCCGTGCCCACCTCGCGCAGCCGCCGGCTCTGTGGCGTGAAGCAGCCCACCGCCTCGCCGGGCGGGGCCCCCGCCAGGTCCCTGCGGCCCCGGCCCTCCAGCCGCTGCAGCGCGGACGGCGGCATCTCGTCGTACAGGCGGTAGGACAGGTTCCTGAGCACGCACACGGCGTTCTCCACGCTCTGCGGGCGGAGACCCGGTCAGGCAGGCCGGAGACCCCGCGCCACCCCTGGCACCGACTGGCCCTCACCTTGTCCTCGCACTTGCCCACGTCCAGGGCATGGTTGATGTAGGTGACCAGGGCGTCCACCAGCCCGTGGCACTCCCGCATCTTCTGGCGGGTGACCTGGGAGGCTGAGCTGAGGTTCCTGAGGATGGGAGCTCATCAGAGAGCCCCCAGGGGTCCGAGCGGGCCCGCCCCAGGGACTCCCCGGTCCCAAGCCCCACCAGAGCCCCCGGCTGCAGTCCCTGGGCGCCGACCCCCTCCCCACCCTGGTCTGGCCCCCGCTGCGCTCTTTCCCCGGTGCATGTCACACATGTCTGGGGACTTATGAAAGGCACTTAGGCTGCATCACGTCCCTGATCCGATGCAACCTAGGCCTGCAGCCCGAGGGTCTTCCCACACCTGGCTGTGTGGCCCCCCAGCCCCGGCCCCTCTGCCTGCGGGGGCTGCCCCCTCTCTCTGGCCCTCCAGGGCTCCCCCGCCGGGCTCCGTGTCCGCGGCCTGTGACTCTCCCGGCCGCCTGCAGACCCCCACCCTGCCCCTGCCCACCCACCTGAGGAAGCCCGTGGCGTTGTAGAAGATCTCAGCCTCTGAGGCATTCTGCTGGATGAGGGGTGGCCCCCCGGCCCCCGAGAGGGGGCTCAACACCAGGTCTGTGAGCTGTTCCAGGGTGTCGCGGGCCAGGCGGTCCTTCAGGTGGTCGCTGGACGACAAGTTCCACAGGATCCCTGGGGCAGGCGGGCCGGGGTCAGGGGCTGTCCCGCGAGGCCCCACTGGCCTTTCCATGAAGGGGGGCCCCTGATATGTGGCTCTTCCCCTCCCCAGGGCTGGGTTGGGCTCTTTGCACCTTGCCAGAGAGCCTGAACGTGCATGGTGTGTCCTGAGGGCCTCAGACGGCCCTTGGGGACCACGGGGCCTGGGGCGGAGAGCTTGACTCCACCAAGACAGTGCACAGGGACAGGCACGAGGCAGGCACCGCGGAGGGCACACCTGTGACATTCTTGCGCAGCTCGTCGTCCTGCTCGTGCAGCGTTCGCAGCAGCTCGAAGATGCCGTTCTCCTCCACCAGTGCCAGCTTGTTGTCGGTGTTGTCGTAGATGAGGTTGCGCATGGCGCCCGTGGCGTGGCGCTGCACCTCCTGGTTGGCATGGTTGAACAGCTTCACCAGCCTCGGCACGGCTTGAAGGCTGCGGGCCTGCGGGCACAGGTACATGGGCGATGCAGGTGTGTGCAGGAGCATGCACGTGTAGGTGTGTGCAGGAGCGTGCTGTGTACAAGTGTATGCAAGTGCATGTGTACATGCAGGTGTTTGTAGATATGTGTAGGTGTCTGTAGGTGTGTGCACATGTGTGCAAGTGTATGCAGATGTCCAGGTGTGTGCAGGTATGTGCAGAAGTGTTCAGTGTATTCACGTGTGTGCAGACATGTGCAGGTGTACGCAGGTGTATGCACACACGTGCAGGTGTGTACAGGTATGTACAGATGTATTCAGTGTATTCACATGTGCACACATGCAGATACACGCAGGTGTATGCACGCACGTGCAGGTGTGTGCAGACATGTGCAGGTACGTGCACGTGTGTCCAGTGTATTCATGTGTGTGCAGGTGTGTGCAAATCGCCCACTCCCACATTTTCCTGCTGAGGAGGCTCTTTGCAGGATGGGGCCTCCCCAGTCAGCTTGGGGATCAGCGGGGTGTGTGCAGGTCCGTGGTCAGCCAAGGGTGGGGGGTCAGTGAGGGTGGTCGGCGGGGGTTGGGCAGCGGGCAGGGAGGGGCAGTCACCTGCTTCTTGGCCGCGGCGTCACTGTAGCACCTGTGCTGGATGTAGGCTGCTCCCAGCACCTGCAGGTTGGGGTCCGAGGCCATGAGGTACTTGACTGCTGAGGGCAGGTCAATGTCGTCAAAGCTGTGGGGCAGGGGCCGGGGGTCAGACTGGCTGGGCTGGGCTGGGCAGCAGCCCCCCGTAGGCCGCCCCCCGGCTCACCCGCTGCTCAGCCTCTGCAGGGTGTGGTGGCCGCTATAGCTGTCCAGCCCGCGCACGTCCGGCAGGTGGCCTGGGTCCGCCAGGCCAAGGCTGAGGCTGCGCACGGACGGGGCTCGGGCCACGGGCTCCAGGGCCATCCCCGGTGTCGCCCCCACCATCCCCCGGCTGCGGTGGCTGCTCTGGAACCGCTGCAGCGTCCGCATGGCAGGGGCGCGGATGGTCCGGCTGGGAGGCCCCTCGGCGGCCTCTGGCCAGTCCAGACCCCCGGCCGGGCCCAGCCCGGAGCTGGCCTGGCGCTCGTAGGTGAGGGCCCGGTAGGCAGAGGCGGCCGTGGGCTCCAGCTGCTCGGACACCACGCTGCAGCGGTCGTCCGGGCCGCCAGGCCCCAGCCTCAGGGAGCGCAGGGACAGCGTGTCGTAGTCTGCCCGGCTCCCCCAGCCACTGCGCTCGTGGAAGGATGCGGGGCGGGCGGGCATGGGGGCGGTGGCCTGGGCGCCCCCAAAGGCCCTGAAGGCGCTGCCCCCGTTGTGGGCGGAGCTCAGCCTCCGGGAGGAGCTCAGGTCCACGGCCGAGCGGGAGGACCAGGAGGCAGGGCTGTAGCCGGGCTTGGCAATTGGCCGGAAGGTCTGGGGGGAGCGGGCGGTGAGGGAGGTGCCCGGGGTCCCCAGTGCCACCCCAGGAGCCCCCCAGATGACCGCCAGGCCCAGAATCCCGGGCGCACATGAGGATGTCACTCACCGAGGTGTCTGCACCCAGGCCCTGGGAGCGGGAGCTGAAGCCAGACTGCAGGGTGTGGTACGGGGCCCGGGACGTGCCTGGGGACAGGGACAGTGGCAGCCCAGCCGGACAGACGGCACAGCAGGGGCTGCCCCTCCATCCCTGCCATGGCCTTTTCAGGCCTCCTCGGGTGCTCAGCCCCCGGCCAGGCTGTCTCCCCACCGGCCCCCTGCCCTCCGGCCGTGCCTCCTCTGCACTCACCCCACTGCCCTCCAAGCCCCCGGGAAAGCGTCAGGGGTCCCTTGGTCAGCTCTGCAGACCCTGCAGGTCCCCGAGGTGCACGGCCTGACCCCTCCTCCTGGCAGACCACCAGCCCCAGCCCACACGGACTCCTGCCTCTGAGCTCCTCCTGTGCCCAGACCCCCCCGGGGAGGGGCTGTCTGGACCCCAAGGACCACCTTGCATGGCTGTGCTCGGCCAGGAAACAGGATCCACCTGGCTGGTCTGTCCCACCTGGCAGGGCCCGAGGCAGGGACCACACCTGTCCCCACCCAAACACCGACTCAGGGATGAGCAGACAGATGGGTGGAGGGAGGACAGCTAGATGGACAGACAGACTGACTGAGGGATGATTGGTAAGTAAGGAGAGAGAGCTGGGAGGATGACGAGTGGGGGCCTGGTGGATGGACCAATGGACAGTGAGGGGACGGTCGGACAGGTAGCGTGGAGACCTGTTGGAATTGGTGGAAGGACAGTGGTGGACGGCAGAACGGACAGACAGGTGGAGGGGTGCACAGGTGGGCGGTCAGCTCCTAGAAGCTGTTGGGTAAGAGCTGCAGGGAAGGCGCCCGCAGCGGGAACGGCCCTGGGGGAGGGGCCCGCCAGGGTCGGGGTCTGTGGGTGGGGGGTGTGGGGGCGTCAGGAAGCGGCACGGAGACTTGGGCTAAAGGGCCTCAGGATGAGGCACAGGAATTGGGGGACCCCTGACCCCTCAACCTGTGCCAGAGCCCCTCCCCCAGCTCGGTTAATGAGGCTTCTGAGCAGGGGCTATTAACCCTGTGACGCCAGCGAGGCTCAGCCTGGGGGGCACACCCCCAATTTGGGGAGCCTCACCCCTAGCTCCAAATTATAATCCTCCTCCCCTAATTGGCAGGGTAGCCAGAGTAGTCATTAGCCCCTCCCTGTCCCTTCTCCACCGAGGCTGAGGCCTGGGACGGGGCCCCCAGGACCCCAGGCCAGCTTCTCGGCTGACGGAGCCTCTCCCTTGCCAGCGGCTGGAAGCCCAAGCTGCGAACCGGCACCCTGACGTCCGGGAGGTTCAGCCTCCTGTCTAGCTTTAATCCCTGTCGCTACAGCCTGGCCAGGGAGGCAGACGGCACTTCTAGAACAATGCCTTGTGCTTGCCGCCTCGGTGGGCTCCTGCAGTCCTCACCGCCCACCCACTGATGAGGCCAGGGTTCCTGCACAGGTGGGCCTGGCTGGCACCCAGGGGCTCCCCCCCACTGTTCCCACGGAGACTATCTGGGTCAGGGCAGCTGGCACTGCCCCTCAATCCCGCAGGGAGCCCCTGGTCCAGCCGGCAGTGGCTGCTGTCCGGGATTTCCCAGACCCAGGTCCCTGCTGCTTGTTCATCCCCGGGGGGCACGAGGGAAGGCGGGCGGGAAGCTGGACCCGGGCTGGGTCTGAGCGGGTGAGTGCCTGCGCGTCTGAGGGTCCTGGGACCATGTGCGTGTGTCCGCTGTGGGGCTGGACAGACGGGCTGGCCACGTGTGGGACCCTCCCGAGGTCGTCCCTGGGCAGGGAGGCCCCAGGGCCCAGGGGGAAGGCCAGGCCCTGCCAGGCTCAGCCTGGAAGTCCCGGGGTCCCCACGGGGCCTGGCCCCACCCCTGGCTTCTTCCCACGCCTCGGCAGGGCAGGCCGCGGTGACTCAGAGCCGGGCCTCCGTGAGTCAGCTCGAGCCGGGCCCTGCTGCCTGGCCGCCCTCCCCGGCCCGCCGCCCTCGGGCCTACCTCTGGCCTCGGCGTCGGCCGCCCCGTTGTGCCGCTGGCCCAGCTGCAGCAGGCGGGCGCGGACCTGCTCCTGGACGCGGGCCGCCCGCAGCCGCTCGGCCTCCGGGCCCTCCACGCCGTGGCGGTCCAGCTGCAGGTCCGAGGGCAGCGCCAGGGAGCACACGCCGGCCTCGGGCTGCAGGGCAGACAGCAGGAAGTTACCGTCCTGCATGGTGGCGGCAGGGCCGGGTCTGCCTGGCCTGGGCCGTGGCGGCCGCCTCCGACCCCAGCTGTCTTCACTGTCTCGCCTGCGCGGCCCTGTCCCCGAGTCCCCTCCCCGCCGGCCGCGCCCAGAGCCGGCCCGGAGACAGACGCCTGCCCTGGGCTCGGCTGGGGGCGGGGACACCTGCACCAGGTGGGAGGCGGGGCCACCTGTCTGCTTACGGTGGAATTTGGGCGGAAGAACAGGCCCCGCCTGGCCCCGCGCCCGCCCGGCCTGCAGCCCGCCTTTCAGCCCTTCCCAGGATGGGGCACCAGGGCTGTGAGCCTTTCTCGTTCCAGCCTGGAAGCAGCCACTCACGGCCCTTTGGGTCAGGGTGGACAGACGGATGGGGCTGTGGGGGCGGAGCAGTGCTCAGCGAGGGCCAGGGTGCCATGGAGAGCGTTTGGCCAGATGGGGGGGACGGGGCAGAGAGCACCACCTCCGGAGCCAGATGGGGAGGGTCTGCCCAGCTCCCTGGGGTCCTGGGGGCACTCCAGCAGCCCCATCTCCCGTGTGGAGTGAGGTCCAGGCCGGGGCGGCATCAGGGGCAGTGCCAGGTCAGGGCTGAGGGTACAGGGCTCGTGGGTGAGCCCCAGGGCTGCGCTGGGCCACGAAGGCCTGGCCTTGTTCCTCGATGCCCAGTGAGACCCCCATGAGCCCCTGCAGACATCAGAACTCGCACCCCATGCCCACCCCCACGCCTGCAGAGGCCTCAGTAAAGCTGGCACCCTGGCGCCCGTTCCCAACTCGTGAGTCAGGACGCCAGGGCTGGGCACAGGGGCAGGCGGGGCCGCCCCGGGGGTCTGACTCAGGGGCTCCTGGGCCGGGGAGGGTCGGGAGGGGAGGCAGGAGCTGGGGTCTGTGAGCCGAGAGCCCGGAGTCTGGGAGCTGCAGCTGGGAGAGTGCACCCGGCAAGCAGAGGCCCAGGACACTGGGCGCCGGGGAGGGGGAACCTGGGCCAGGGTGAGGGGAGCCAGGGGAGCAGGGCTGGCATCTGGAGGGCCTCCCCTGGGCTCCCAGCGGCTGGACACGGAGTCCAGGGCTCTGAGGCCTCCTGGGGCGGGGGGAGGCCATGGGGGCCGGGCTGGGGGCTGGCCAAGCAGCCTCAGGTCCGCCCCGGGCTCCCCCGAGAAACTCACAACTCCCTCCTCAGAGCCTCACGGTTGCCCTGTTCTCTAGCTTTCCTTCCACAGGGCACCCCTTACCCCGGACCCTGTGCCCCTGAAGACATTTGCCTCAATTTGCAATTTGTCCAGAGAGGGTGAGGTCAGAAGACGGTCAGGGGTGGGTGCTGGGGGCCCCTGGGGTGAGGAGGGGTCAGGGTTGGGGAAGCGCTAAGGGGAGAGGAGGGCCTGGGGTGGGGACCTACCCTGCCGGTGGCCCGGGTCCCGCCTGCCCCCTGGTCCATCCCAGGGGCCACCACCAGTGGCCGAGGTGTCCTGGGCTCCATCCCTGCCCAACGTGTCCGTGCGTCTCGCTGCGGGATGGAGGCCGGCGGGCAGAGGGCAACGCCCAGCTCACCCGACTGGTCGCTTTGCTGGGAGACGTGCTTCATGTGGAAAAATCCCGGGAGACAAGTTTGTGCAGCGCTGAGCACGCCTGGGCTGCCGGGCCCGCCCTCGACTTGGGGTCCACTCGGGCCCCCAGAGCCTTGCAGAGGCTCTGTCCGGTCTGCAGCAGAGGTACCCTACCTGCAGCAGGACCTGGGCTGGGGCCGGGAGATCCTCGAAGGCCCGGTGTGGACGGGTGGGGACCCCCAGCAGGGCGGTGATTGGTGTGCCCCACAAGGGTTTGGGGGGTCCCCAGCAGGGGCACTGGTGGGGGGAGTGAGTGACCCTGAGGCAGTCGTCTGCGGGCTGCAGGGCCTGTTCTGTGGGGGTCTCCCTCCCGCTCATGGCCTGGGGCATGGGGGGCTGTGGGTGCCCCAAAGCTGGGTCAAGCCTCCCCGAACAGCCTGCTCTGCTGAACTCCCAGCCTGAGACCCATCTCCGTGGCTGCCGTGCCCTGGACCTGTCCTCACCGCTCTCAGCCCTGGGACCTGGGGCCAGTGAGATCCCCAGTAACTGAGCCCTGCTCCACCCCCAGCCAGGGCAGCAGCTCCCCGGGTGCCCCTGCCCTGGAGACACTGTGCTGGGTGGGGGGCAGGTGGGAGCAGGACATGGCCCAGGCCCAGTGCTTACAGAGGGTGAGGGCTCCCCAGGGGCCTTAGGAAAGGCTGCCCGGGTGGGGCCTGGGAAGCTGCATTTAAGCCCTGTGTGGGTAGCTCTGCTGCAGACCGGATAGAGAACTGAATCCTGAGGGCCATGAGGGGTGATGCCCACCCAGGGCAGGCCCGGGCAGTGGGGGTGCCCTGGGGTACAGCTTGGACCTTGCCCTGCAGATGGCAAGGAAGGACTTTGTGGGCGAGGCCCCTCCTCGAGCTTGGGGGCCCTACTGGGGGGATGAGGTGGGGACCCCCAGGCAGATACTGGTCTCCTCGAGAGCGTCGGGGATAGAAAGCAGGCTTTGGGGGAGGGGCTTCGGGGGCTGGCGGACTCGGGAGGTGGGGCCGGGGAAGGGGGGCTTGGGGCACACTGGCCCTCCCGTCCTGCAGCACCACCCATCCAGCCGTCACCTGCGGCTCATCAAGTGGGTGCTGAGCGCCCTGTGCCGGGCTCTGCAGAGGGCCTGGTCTACAGGTGGGGCCCGGGGCACAGGCAGGAACAGGGTTACCATCCCACCCAGCGAGGCCTCCCAGGATGGCAGGGGTCTGGGACCCTGAAAGGAGGACCCGAAAGGGAGCAGAGGGGCCAATGGTGATGGCTGGAGAGGAAGTTAGAAAGTGGCCAGCGGGGCAGAGAGCACTGGAATCCTTCGGGTCCTTTTCAGCAGAGAAGCGTGACACTCCCGGTGGTGAGTGCCCCGTCACTGGAGGAGTGCAAGCCTCTGCTGCCTCCAAGGCCCCCCGTGGTTGCCGCTCCCTGGGGCTGCTGCCCAGTAAGTGCTTTGAGTTTGCCGGATCGGGTCAGTGCACCCTCCCGGAGCCCCAGGAGGCAGTGCCCTGACTGCGCCCATTGCTCAGACGTGGACGCAGAGGCTCAGAACCCAGGTGCACAGAGAACCTCTGACGGGAGCAGCCTCGGAGACGGTGCTGGTGGGTTGGGGGCCTTGGCAAGCCCCAGGTGTCCCCTAGCTGGGTCGGGGCCACTTCTTTGTGAGGGGGGAGAGGGGCGACTTCTGATGTTCACCTTCTTTAGTTGTTTAACTTTAGTCTTGTTTGAAAACGGATTCCCTGGCTCCTGCAAGGCCTTCCCGTCGCCCCCGCCCCACGGGAGCCGTCTGTTTGTGCCCGACCTTTGGTTGGAGCCCGGATGCCAGGGGCTCTGAGTTCTTGGTTGTTTTGAGAACATAAGTTGCACGACATCCCGACGGGGATAAACTTGAGCTTGAGCTCTCCTTCAGGACCCCGCAGCCGCTGTCCTGCCGGTCCGCGCCTCGGAGAACCCCGAGCTGGCTGAATCCTGGGTGGGGGGCGACAGGCTGGCGCTGCCCCAGGCCCTGGGAGACTTTTGCCTGAAGCCTCCCTTGGCCTGTGTGTTGGCTAATTTTTTGGTATCAACTTCTCAAACTTTAGATTCTGGCCTGGATTTATTTCAGAAAAGTTTCCTTTTGCTGTATCACTAACATGCTTGTTTGTCTTTCATTTCTTCTCTTTGCCTCTGTCTGGGCTCCACTGTCTGTGGTGTCTTTGGGAACCACTTTTGTTTTTGTTCTTTGCTGTTTCACTCTGCTTTTCTCCAGTCTGTCTTCTGTGTTCCCAGCTGGGTTTTCAACAACAGCTTTTCTTATTTTCTGAAACTGCCAAAGTGGCTTTTATTTCTGTAAAAGTTTTAATTTTCCCTTGCATTTATTTCCCAAGTGTTGGCAGATCATTTTTTTTTTAAATTGTGAACTTTAACATACACATGTAACAGTGGTAACTTTCAATGTACGATTTCACAGGTAGTTAGCAAATCTCAGAGAATGTCCTGGGTCACAGTTCCACAGCTTCAGCCATTTCCATTATTGTAAAACATAACACACATACAGAAAGGTGCCGCCTCGATGTACTGCTCAACAAGCAGTCAGGTAGGTAATTTCAAAAATTGTTAGGGGTTACAGTTCCACAGTTTCAGTTCTTTCCTTATTATGCAATACAAGGTATATACAGAAAGGTGAAGACTTTCAAGGCACAATTATGAGCAGCTCTAGAGCACATCCTAAGGGATGCCACAGGCTAGTTCCACCACGTCATCTGCCTCCTTCTAGTCATTCCAGCACCCCAGCATCCAAAGTGATATATATAATTATAGAACGTTTCAGTACGCATAGACCTTTGTTAAATCTTGTTTGTTGCTACCCTTTCACTTAATCTCTTTCTCCAACCTCAGGGGTGTCTAGGCAGTGACCACCCTAACTTGTTCGTAGTGAAAGGGGGTGTCGACTGTATGGGGAAGGGGCTGCATCTGGTTGTTCTTACAGAGGCTCTTGCCTCTGGGTTTTAGGACTTGTCTGGCATAGGAACACTCTAGTGGATTAGTTTTTGAGAGAGAAAACTTAGTGAATGCACCTGTTATAGAATATCAGGTATTTGGGGACTACTGATGGTTAGGCCTGGCTTACTGTGGACATTGGGGATGTCTAGCTGGGGCTTGTGTGAGAGAGACCTCCAGGACAGCCTGTCGACTCTGTTCGGGATCTCTCAGCCACTGTGACCTCAGCTTGTTGCCTTTCTTTCTTCCCCCTTCTGGCCAGGTGGCATTTTCAGTCCCTCACGGCCAGGGCCAGGCTCATTCCTGGGAGCTGTGTCCCTCGCCACCAGGGAGATTGGCAGGTCATTTTTATGACGTTTTATCATAGATTTTTAAAATGCCCTCCAGTGTCTTCTTTGGCCTCCAGCCCCCAGCCTGTCCTTTCCAGCCCTCGCCCAGCTGTCGGGCCTTTCCGCATCTGTTTTCTCGGACCCCTCTGTTGGCACCAGCCCCTCACTTGGCTGGTTGCTGTCGGGGCCTGTCTCCCTCTGCGGCGCTCGCCACCAGCTGACCTAGGAGACGGTTTCCTGCGCTCACCGCCTGCGCCTCCCAGCCCTCCCCACCAGCATGTCCTGAGGGGCTCGGGTCTGGGCGTGTTGCCCGTCGCCTCACCCCCGGCCCAGGGCTCGGACGGCGCCGGAAGGACAACGGGCGCAATAAGCATTGCCTAACGTGGATTCTAAGCTACGGTGTGTGCTGTCCCGGATGTGTGGAACTTGGACATTTCCTTGTTTCCTGAGGTCTATCTTTCCCCGGCGTGTGCGCTGCATCTGATCGTTGCTCTCATTTCTTGTCCCCCTTCCCCGTCTCCTCTGTTTTGGTGACGTGTGTGCTCTAGCCCAGTGCGGGTCACTTGTTACCGACATGCCCGTGAGTAGGGACGATTCTGTCTGAACTAAAGCTTCGGGGAGG